>JAZGTI010001579.1:0-43063 GCA_036877585.1 Botia kubotai
ACCTTAATATATTTCAGCTGGAAAAGACGTGATCGAGTATGTGTGCCTAGCTGCCTACACTGCTTTGGTTTATGTTTGGAGTGCAGGGATAATTATAATGCGACTATAAAAATTAACCATTTTAAGTCTACATTTTTGTTAACATAACCTGCATTAGTTTTTAAGAAGTGCTGTGCAATGGTGCACAAACCTATTGCTGTACGTCAAAGTACCAAGAGAGAAAGCAGATTGCTCTGTAAGCTTTCAAATCGCTCCCACAGTACTTTGATTTGTCATGCGCAGTTCAGTCTGCATACCTCCACTTTAGGTTAAACACATTATTAGTTTTAGTGACCTTGCTTTCTATTAAAAATAACAGCAAGGTGATTATGTATTATCCTTTTTCATTATGTGCAATATTTACTTGTTAACATAAAAATGTTTATTAGAGTTTAATAAACCTCTAATGAGCATAAAAAATGATGTAACTGAAATAGTAGTAAATATTAAACAACTTAAAATGTTGGCGATCATGGTGCTTGTTCACAGTCGACAGACATCAACAATTGCTGTGTTTATGAAAATATACGACCTCAACTTAGAGAGTGAATGTATTCTGTAAAAACTATTATTTAGGAGATTCAATGTAGTTGTGACGTCTGTATTTGCTGTGTGTATGTGGCCTATATGATCATGTACATATGTCAATCTACTATTTGTAGTGCAGTGATCTTTTGTCTGATAGAGCACAGAGTAAACGCTTGATGAAATGCCTTAACTGATGTTTGGAGGTCTGGATGAGATGACAGTTCTCACTTCTTCTCAGGGTTTGAAATAAGAGGGACAAAGAGGGTTAAAGAGAAGATGTCAGAAGTAAGGTGTCAGAATGTGTCAGAAGTGAGGTGTGCTCCAAAGAAGTATCATACAGCTAGAGCTGAAGAATAAGAGGGAATGCTAGAGACTAAGTGTGTGTGTGAGTGAGCATTCATGAGGGAGAGAACACAGAGAGAGGAAAACAAAGAGAATTTGCAGCATGCACAAGAGGATGTAGAAATGTTACAGACGTGCTTGATATTCAGTTTTCACAATCAGTTTCTGTGTATCGAGTGACACGCATGAAAAATTGTTCCTTTCGTTTACGAGTCTCTCGACGCTGTCAGGAATTATCACAAATAATTGTACACACAGGAAATTAAGAAATCTGACAAACAGTGACAAATGCATATTATGAGGAAGAGATATTCAAGAGTGTCAAGACAGTACTTAAGCAAACTTAATAACTATGTAAACAACTAGAGCATTTAGTACACACAGGAACATTTTGCCTGGAACAAAACGAGAAGAGGGGAATATGTTAGGTTAGGAAACATTGGTTAGGAAATATTATGGCTTTTTTAAATCTTATAATTATACTGTATTTCCCTTTCTGGCATACTTAGTGTAACTTTGTATATTTACATCAGGAACAAGTATGTTTTGCCAAAAATATGCTTGGGAGCATTTTGAATGAAATCCACTTTTCTTCTGGCTTGATTAATTTAATTAAATTAATTTTACTGTTTCTGTTGTGGTGATGACAGCATATCATTTTTCATTTATTAAATACTGCAGCATTTCCATCAAGAGCTATTTCTTTTTTCCTTTTACAGTAACACATTCTTTCTCTTTTATGTGAAATAGAAAAAAGCATTGCTGGAGGAAAACAGTTAATCAAATACTTTTAATTATAAAACTTTCAGTGAAAATATAATAAATATTACACTTATAGTGTGCTATTATACAGGCAGCTCAAAACAACACTGTAGGCCAGGAACTGTTAAGACATAATAAATTACACTAAGTTTAGACAGTGATGAAAGACATTGCAGAATGACTCATCAGGGGCAGTTGTGGCCTACTGGTGAGTGAGTTGTAATCAGAAGGTTGCTGGTTCGATTCCAGCACTGCGGGGTTGCAACTGAAGTTCCCCTGAGCAAGGCACCTAACCCCCAATTGCTCCCCGGGCGCAGTAATGTGCTGCCCACTGCTCCGGGTGTGTGCGTGTTCACGACTTGCAGTGTGTGTTCTCACCTCACCAGTGATGGGTTAAATGCAGAGGTCACATTTCAGGTATGGGTTACCATATGTGACAAATAGGTCAATTTCACTTCATCATTTGTAACATGTAACATGCATAATGACCCAGTGAGACAATGCATTTCCATTTGTTTATAAAACAATGCATTTGCTCCTATTAGTATATGCAGTATATACTTTTTAGTATATGCAAATGTCCCTTCAAGGGATTGGGGATTGGGAATGGAGTGTTAGGAAAGTAAATGAAGACAGAATCGGTACTGGCGCTATACCTCATGTCCTGTCTGCTCCAATGTTCGAGCACTCTGAGTCTTAGAAACCTCATCTAATCTGAAGCCTGTTCAAAGATTATTGAGGTAAAAACTTGAGAATGTGTAGTACTACTTTTCTGCCAAGGACAAGCCCTGGGCACGTACAAAACAGTAGCCCAATGGACCCAAGTGCAACACAGACATAGGAGAGAGAGACAGAGAAAAAGACAAAGAAAAAGAGAGCACTAACAAAGTAAACTGAGTCCTGAGAGACATGGGTTTGTTAGCCGCTCCTCCTCCTAAACATGACATTCACGTCTGCACACTAATTGGTCCCCCCAATGTGACCGAGAGCAACTGCTCCACTCTTTCTGACACACATTTGGGATGAGCTCAGTCCTCTCGTATCGCATGGGAGATAGCATTGCAGGAACCGCACACAAATTACACACACACACTGAATAACGCACGCACACACACAAACACAGTTCAGCCTCCAATGGACCCACTATATAAGTCAGCAGAATCCTTATCTTCATTAATGATAAATCTATCTTGTCTTCTTTAGTCTTCTGTTACGATCAAACAGGATTGTGATTCAACCTCACAGTTACAAGTATGAAGTTACAGGACTTATACTACAGAGATAATGAGAGCGTGATAATATGTGTTTAATTCAGTGGCCTGCTGGAGATCTGAATGCTCCTGACTAGCGGATTAGACCAATGGCAACAGGAAGAGCTAAAGTTTGTAACCCTAAGAACATATTTCAGAAAAAACTAATATAGCAAAAAGCTCTAAATATATACAATTGTGCCGTTTAATAAACAACTTGTTCCATCTCTATTGATAGACCATTGCACTAGCAATGCAAAGGTCATGGGTTTGATACCTAGAAAACAGAAACTGATCAAATGTATGCAGTAAATAAACCATACGGTGCTTTGGATAAAAGCATCTGAAAAATGAGGCTGCACCACTGATTACTATGGGATGAGAATGCGCACTGCATTTCTTATTGCACCAAAACACAGATTCACTTATTCACTAAATGATAACAGTCCAAGAATGTACTGCCCCAATGTCAAACGGAAGACATGCCAGAGTCTGCTGGTAAACCTGGCTGGTTTTGTGGGTTTGTTTTGAAGCTTGAGAAGCAAACACAAATTCTACAGTACAGATATGCAGTCACAAACATTATAATTAATTCCAAAAATTAATAAAAAAAAAAGTAATTCCAAAAGTTATTTAGGTGCTCTTGAATGTATCCAATAAATGAACTGATAAAATCCTGAAATTGTATAAATGGCTTAGCCTTAATAGTCCAACTTAAAAAAAGAACAAACACAAATATTTACAATATGAATGTCCCACAGATAAGTTCAAAAGACCACAGTTCCAGTTGTGATACACCACTGATGAAGCCAGAATCAGACATAGTTTCCAAATGATTGTTTCTCCATAACAGAGTTGTAGTTCATCTGATATCAGTCATAATTATTCATAATTATTATGTCTATTAAGTCTTCAGACATGTTCCATTGGAATGCTTTTTCCCCACATCTTGCAAAATCTATTTTGTCCATAGTGGTCCCCCATATCATAATAAATACAGATCTCAGAATGAGTGAAGAGTCTCATGAGAGGTGAAGATCTTCTGCTTTACTGTCTTTTGGTGGAACAGGACTTGCAGCATTGTTGACCGTAGAATTTGTGATGGCAAACACCATGCTGAGGCACCAGATGACACCAGCTAAAGAAGTCAATGCAAGGCTGATTTTCTGTTAGCAGAAAAACACATAATGAATATTATTTATTTTTAGCTTTAGAAATTTGTGTGTTGAACACTTTAAGTATTTGTTAAGTATTTATTAGTTCTCCCCTTAAAATAAACAATTATGCCCACTTCCGCACAAGTACGGCCTTTGTAGTGTGTGCTATGTGTTGCCATAGAAATGTACAATTTGTTCATTTAAATAACCATACAATGCAGTTCGGTCTTTATTTATAAATGTAAGTATTAATGATTTAGTTCTGTGTGTTCTAACTTTTTCATACAGTTCTAATAAATGAGAAGCAACATTTCAGTCTTTGTTTCCATTTAAACCTGGTTTAGGCACAATAGGAACAATGGCATTAACACTACCCACTGTGGTCTTAAATCAGGGCTAAGTTAATAGGGCTTTGGAGATAATTAACCTTGTGTTTAACACAACATAATGAATAAATAAGAACACAGCTGTTGTTTTTCATGCTTGATAATTGCATTTTGTATGTTGTTAAAATAACAACAATAAATTAATGTTTTAAGTACACATATTAGCATTTATTGTATCAGTGTCTACCAGTCAAGTTCCAAAAGCTATAGTTTAGCTACAGTCATAGGCAGAGTTTGGGGGGGGCAGAGCCAATCGATTTTGTCAGATATGAATAAAAAATATTTTTTACATTGTCTTATTTTATTTGTATTATCTTATTATTTAAATGAGTAAATTATGGCTAATTTTTTTTTTAAATCAGAGTTTGTGGTCGCCCACAGGCAAAAATGTGAAACTCTGCCTATGGCTACAGGATGAGATAAGAGAATTTAAAACAGATAAACTTTTATAGCAACTAAAGTATTACAGATATTGTGGGTAAGTTGAGATCAGGCTGGTAACCAGGAACGTTGCTGGTTTGATCCCCCACAAGAACTGAGGCATCGCTATTGTGCCTTTAGACAAGGCACTTGAGATTTTTATCCTAAAGCTGTTAAGGAAGTGAGTAATGGCGAAATGCTTGTACCTGTAAGTGAGGGTAAAGGAGGTGGGATGACTGGGGCTGGAGAAGGAGCAGGACAGAGATGTGTATTGCAGGCTTGTGAGCTCAAAGGTCTCTGATGAGGTAAACAGTCTACTGAAGGACGTTCCTGTCTCACACACTGGACACTGCGTGTTTGCACTCCACCACCACAGGATACAGTACACTGGAAGACAGAACACAAACATGAGATCTGGCAGCTTATCAACTGATATAATTATCAGGCCTTTTTAATTATTAGACAATTGACTGGAGTAAATGGTAACAAAATATAGTTGAATGTGAAGCTGTTGAGCCGTAATGTCGGTTTGCAGGTCAGACCCGTTGTGTTCTACAATATGAAACTAAACGCAATCATACCTAAACCATGAAATTTGAAACCCTTGTGTTAAATAAAAATAAGAAGTTATTTTTAAGTTCTGTAAGAACTACAATGGTTATCTGACTGGCAGGCAGATAAACTCTGCAAACATCCTTAATAAAAGCCCTGATGTAGCAAATTATTAGCAATTTTTTTAAAAAACATAATGGCTTCAAAACTCAAATTTTAGTTGTGTGTAAGTTATGATGTAGTACAAAGCAGCAAAGTATCAAGTAATAGAATGTAATACAACGCAATACAAACCTTCATTCTGAAAACATGTAAAAAAAATGAGATGGCTACAAACTCAACAGCTTCATTGTGTTTGATTGTTTATAAAGGGCTAGTTGTGTTTACCTGCAGCCAAGGAGATGAGTACCAGCCCAGGATCACAGAGGAATCGCTCCTGTCTGGGCTAGGCTGGAGGAGTTGAGGTGGGGGCTCCGGGCATGGGCTATTATTACAAGCTTGCGCAAGATCTATTTGGGGTATACGCTGGTTCCTGCACCTTCTCGCGGGAAACTCTGCGTACCCGTCTTGGGAGTCTTTCTCCACACAGCGCAGCTCCCTTCTCCTCACTCCTGCTCCACAGGAGGCTGAACACTGTGTAAAACACCCAGTGGAAGTGCAATCAAACACCTTCTACACGGTTATCTCATGCCTCCACAGCAACGAGTTAACAATGCTGTTTGGAGGAGTGTGAGATAGTGAGATATTAATGCAGAACAGGGGAAGAGACAGCGGAGGGAATTCAGCTGTGTCACTTAGCTGCAAAGCTACCTGGAATCAGTTATTCAGTTTTTAAAACGTTCCACTAACAACTTAAGAATAAAGTTTTTAATATATATGATATGCAACATTGAAAAAGGTGAACTAAAATTTCTGCAGGAACATTTTTTGAGAGAACCTTTAGAAAACATTACATTTACATTTAGGCATTTGGCAGACGCTTTTACATTAGCCAAGAACTTTACCTGTTAGCTGGGAGCATGTTTATGTCTCAATTTAAATACACAGGTGTTATTTTAACCATGAGCAAGCATCATTGACATTTTGGATGCTGTGAAGCAGCAATGACACTTATGTTAAATTAATGTCTCTTGCTACTATCAAACCTGCATGAAAACAGTCTTATGCGTCTGGATTCAACAGGTGAAAATATGAACATGCTGTAAAGGAATGTTTGTGTATGTATCCAGGTAACCTTTGATGTTCTTATAAGGGGCCTTACCTCCCCCCAGCCGGTAGTTATCCACTCAAGGCGGTCATTCTTGGGGCAGCGGCTGAGCACACAGGTCTCCTGGGCTCTGGGTTTCAGGTGTAATTTACACATGCTCTCAGGAACCATCACATTCCTGGCACCTGGATCCGTGCTCCTGCAGAAAACACGTCGCTTCTTCAACCCACGCCCGCAGGTCTTAGAGCACTGTAGAGAGAAAGAGAGAGAGATGGTGAAAACTGACTTTAACCATCACTGTATTAAATTTAATTAAGACATTCCAAAGAGTATAAAAAAACATTAAGAAAACATTTCCAATTACAATTCAGTGATTCACCAAGAAAGTAAAACATAAACAGGAGGAAGGTGAGTTATGGCTGAAACTTTGTAAAGGTCAGAGTGGTGGGCAGTTTACCTCAAACTAAAATGTATAAAAACTCCTGGGACAGGCAGTGTGAACTAACCCTGACCTTTCTGAGGAATTTAGTCAATAAAAACAACTATCGTAAAATGTTCTCAAATATCTGAGATGTTATGCAATGTTTATGCAATATATAGTTGATTTTGATTTTTTCCCACTTTCAATTTAATTAATCTGTCTGACCTCCAGGTTGCATGAATTTAAATGTGATTTTGTAAGTCCAAAATTGTCTGAGTTTGCCAATAACAAAGCTGGATTATACTGCCACAAGCGATTCAGTAACACAAAGTAACACAAGAAAACTACATACAAGGACTTCAGCAGACAAAACACTGGTTACAGGATACATAGAACAGATTCAAGGTAAACAATTATGGGATGATGACGTACCACGTGCTACTCATTCTACAACAGCAGGTGGCAGTAGCGCCTCAGCACAGCTATAATACAACGTTTCTCTAATACATTGTTTTAAGCATCTTTAATCCATACCTTACCTTGCACTTGACCACTTAAACACATGTTACAAAATAAATATAATGAAATAAATGCAGTTTGGTATTTAAATCTATCAAAAGCACAACAGATTTACAAAGAAAAATAGGTAGAAATGTTATAGGTAATAGGTTTCACGTGTATCTAAACACACCTGTGACCAGGAGCCAGCGCTCCACTCTATAAGACACGCCTGTGTGTTGCAGGGTTGAAACTGAGCTGGTGCGATCACTGGACACAAGGAAAAAGCTGCCACCACCTCCCGCTGGTACGTCACCTTCCTCATGCAGCGAATGTTGCGCGTCTGATGCCCACCTCCACATGATCTACTGCACACTCCCCATTTACCTGTGCTCCAGCTGTCAAGACAACACATCTGACCTTCAGAGAACATCTGAGCAACGTTTAACATGAAAGACACATATAGCACATATTCCAAATGGCACACTTAAAGTCAGGCTTTCTGTAAACATATTGCACCTAATGTGATGATCATTAGATCATGACTGATCTCATTATTCTGTAAACCACATGATGGGAAGGACTGATCATGAGACCACATGTTTTTCTGCACCCACCCCTTTGCCTATTTGCTTAGATGGGCACACACACATACACATACACGTACACACACACACACATACACACACACAAGGACTTTCCAAAGACGTAATGGTTTTTATACTGTACAAACTGTATCTTGTATCCCCTAACCCTAACCCTGCCAATAAACCTAACCCTCACACAAACCTTTTGGCAGTTTTTAATTAACAAAAAAATCACCATTTAGTACGCCTTTTAAGCGATTAAACCATGTTTACATTGTTATACATATGTCATTATACACATATATTCAAACCTGCATACACTGTAACATCTGAGTTCATATGTATGAATTCAAACTCTCAATCTACATGTTACAAGATATTTCAAAACATATAAACTGGTGGCAAGCAGAGTAGACAACTGTAAACACTCCAAGGGTCTGTAATGAATCAGATTTATTGCAGCAACGCGATAAGCAACAGCTGTCAAAGGCTCTGAATGTTTACAATGTTATCTTTGGCTATGGACACTTAGTGTTTCCAAATGTCATTTGTGATATTTAATGTAACAGCACCCACTATGACCAATCATTCAACAAAATTATGGACTTCCTGTCCAGGGGTGCACATGTCCAAGCCATGACCCGCTGACCCTCCAGTGTCTCGGATAGCAACGTTACTCCTGCTTCGCTTGGAAATGGATAAAAGGCTTTAAAATAGAGCTGGGCAGGCCAGGAAGAGACTAGAGTAACTGAGAGCTCTGACAAGCGCTGTGGCCACCACAACGAACAGGTACCCGAGGTTGAGTTCTTAGAAGACCCATATCCACCCAACCACTGTCACAGACCTGAGAAAAATCCTTTCATTTTCTCTCCAACCGTTTGACAGTTTGAAAGCAGAAGTCTAAGCTACAATTTTCAATGAGGAAAGAAACATAATCATTTGCACAACATGCATCTTTTTTTAAATCACATTTCATACACTTTGAGAAATGAGAAATATCTTGGGGACAACACTGTGGACAGCTTCACACTCCTGATACCTTCTCATTTTGCTGGCATTGTCTACAGCATTTGTCTGCCAAAATGATGCATCCTACAATACAATGCGTACTTGCAGAGCGTTCCAAATCACTAGATGAAATCTAAGCTACTGTTGGTCGTATGGAGGACCAAAGACTGAATTTTTAGCACTCACTGGGGAATGGTTTTGGTTTGGAAGCATTTGTCATTTTGAGAGTATTTGAAAGAGACATTTATTTTCCTAAACCAACTCGACTCTCTGCATTTTCTTGCTGAAAACATAAGTTTCCAAAAGCATGTGTGTTAACCACATTGCATGTAAGGTAACACTGTTTGTTTTGGCTGCTTGAACATTGTGTCTTTGTGATTCATTACAACTGTCCTGAATTACAATATAACTCCATGAAAGTATGGTAAGCAGCCCAGTGCTTTCCCAGTTAAAAGAGTGTCTGTTGGAGACAAAAACAACAAAAACACAGAGGCAGCATGTTAGCCCTTGCAGCTAAGAGAATGTCATCAGACTAGGACTCTACTAGGCAGAGTCCTGCAGACAATTGTCCGAAGATTAGTGTCTGATTCCTGACTGGCTAGGTGAGCTCAATCCCTGTGGGGATGCAGTCTCTCTAGCTCCATAATAAAACATGGGCAGAGCTCTCAACACTGGAGGTATTTGCTGAAAAGATAAGCAGAATCTTATCTCTCTTCTCCTCTGTTTTGAATGCACAACCACACTTTTTTGGAAGTGCTTCAAACGGCCTATTTATTTTCCTGAATACTTTGAGTTTTTCTCTGTTTTACTGTTCATAAATCAAAGCACATAATGCCTCAAACAATTGATGTTTCGGGAGTCAATATCACAAATTTAAGCCTGTAATGTCATCCAATACAAGTAACCAGACTTTGCTTGGCATACAGTGGGGGAGGTCATTAGCAACTGTGGGTTTAAGTGCTGTCTGTCGAAAACTAAACAGACTAACAATCCCAGCTAACAATAGCAAAACTACCTGAACCCAGCTAACAATTTTAGTTTGTAAAAGTGGAAATTATACAGAAACTTTATGTAACAAAAACTATAAAAAGGTTCTATAAATGAATGTTCAGTTATGTTGTATTAACATTATTGCTTGGAATCCTGTAACATTTTGAAAGTGTTCCACTAACTATTAAAATAATGTTTTGGATATATATGATATATATCGTTAAAGAAATGTTCTAATACGGTTACTGCAAGAATGTTTTCGATAACTGTAAGAGAACGTTTACAGAACGTAGGGCCAATGCTCTGAGAACATATTCTGTTAGCTGGGTATGCCCGACACTGAGAGAAGAAAATCCACATTGAATGGTGGAAACCTTGGTCTTCAGAGACCATTCAAGATTTGAACACAAAACCCTGTTGTTTCTACATTTGAAAATTGAAGTGCTTTTAAGTAAACTCTATTGTATGACCCACCAGGAAGCAGGATGCTGATGTCATTAAAGAGGAAAGTCAGTAGGGTTAAAGGAGACATTTGTTATCTAATTGCCAGAATGGCACATCAATGCCTTTTCTCATAGCAAGTGTGGGATGCTAAGTATGTAGATGCAGTACAGGTGTCAAAGGCCACTCTCATAGTTATAGCTGACATTCAAAAGCAAGACCTGCAGATTGATTTTGAACTCTGGAGACACTTAGTAAGAAGCTGTCTTGAGCAACTCCCTTTCACATTCAAACCACTGGTCTGTCCCGTGTCGAAATCCCAGAGGAGGCATCTGTTACTCAGGGTCAGTAGCGAGAAGGTGTCTCATTTTCATTAAATCATTATTAACTGTGTTTTACACACTGTACAACATATCTATCCAATTCATTTGTCGCCTTCTGCACAACTTCTCTTTCATTTAACCTCCTCAATTCCAAGAAAAACTTTTATTTTTGCCCACGTATTATTCTTATGCCTATATGCTTAGATGGGCAAACGCACACGTGTTGGTTTATGAGGACTCTCCAAAGACGTAATACAGTTTGTACAGTATAAAACCTATCTTCTATCCCCTAACCCTAACCCTGCCCCTAAACCCTAACCCTATCCCCTCACACAAACCTTTTGCATTTTTTAAATAACAAATAAATCGCCATTTAGTATGTTTTTTAAGGGATTTAACCATGTAAACCATGTTTACATTGCTATACATGTCATTATACACATTTGTGCCCTCGTAAACCACATATTCAAACCTACAGACACCGTAACATCTGAGTTCATATGTATGATTTTAAACTCTCAATCTACATGTTGCAAAATGTTTCAAAACATATAAACTGGTGGCAAGCAAAGTTGACACCTGTGAGCACTCCAAGGGTCTGTAATGAATCAGATTCATTGCAGCAATGCGATGAGCAACAGCTGTGATGAATCAAAGGCTCTGAACCTCATACCACACAGTAAATATATGTGGGAGTCTTCAATGTGGCTTCAACTCCTCTTGAAATATTTGTGAATATCCTTCAACATGTTTCCCTTTTAGTCAATGGAAAGGCAAGACAGAGGCAGAAACAGTCTTTTCATGTCTTTGTGCGTATGTATGCATTTGTATTGTATTTGAGCTGGAAGAGGCTAAGTGACCAGGATTGTTTATACCTGCGAAAGTATATCTAGGAAATGTTCTCACAAAAACAGTGAAACATGTCAAAACAAAACTTGTGAGGTCATTTGATAGTTAAATAAAAACCCTCAAAACAAAAAAAACTAAATAATGCATAAACAAAAATGTAAAAACAGCATCAGCAAAAGCGTTTCTGTCAAAGTTACGTTTAGGGGTATCATTCAGAGACAGAAAGTAATGAAGCACTGGCTCTGAATGTGAGATGCGAGTATGCATTTAAAGAGGATGTGTGTCTGTATGTGCCAGGCTGTGGCTTGGAGCAAGAGTTTGGGCAGTGAAAGTCACACTCCAGAAAGCCCCTGTCTGGAGGCTATGTTAATCCTGTTTGCATTAAATAATCTGTCTTTACTGAAGCTCCTCCAGCTGATTCCAGGCACTATGCCCACCCACAGCACTGGAGTGAAATGAGTGTGACTGAAGGAAACCAGCTCTTAAATGCCACCATTCAGACAGACAGAACAAGTCATGCACACATGCAGATGCTTACTAGGCAGGGCAGGGCTGTGTGTTACACAGGTGGGAGCCCACCACAGGTCTGGTCTGGGGGTTGCACAGTGAAGTATTGACCTGGGTGTGCTGATCCTGCAGACAGATGGCTTTCATTGAGACCCGACCTGAAAATGAATTTTGAAATAGATATCACACTAGCAAGAACGCTGTTATATGCTGAACAGAAGTCGTGCATTTTGCAGTGTTATAACAAGAAAGATCGTATTGTCTAGCTTGCATTGCGGACACAATATGGACAGATATTTTGTCTACTTTTGGAGCACTGAAAAATGTCAATGCTAAAGCAAACACATAATGTTACCAAGTGACAGAGACTGGCAGTCTCTCTGAAACACCACAAACACAGACATAAAATCAGAGAATCACAGACAGTAAAACGGCTCAGTGCTGTTCTGTTAAATATCAACACTATTGTCACTTGTCCAATTTGATTAAAAAACAGAAACTACTGTTTAAAAAAACATAATAAATACAAAATGTTTGCATTCTCTTTAGGCATGTTGTATAAACCCATCTCCTAAACCTAAAATGGTCTAACATATGTCTTTTCCGTTTGATAAACTAAAACATCCTCTGAGCAATGTTTTGAAAAGAAAAGCTTGGAGAGCACACTGGCCGGGGATTATGGGAGCTCAGGATGAATGGCAGTACTGTAGTGTGGCTTCTGTTGGGGCAAACAAAGCCAGGCCTCCATCGGTGTAAGAGGACAAGAGGGGAGGCCCAGAGGTCTGCTCTAAAATAAACATAAATGAAACTGAGAGCGACAATAGAGATCTGTGTTCTGAGCATGTCATAGTGCTGTCTGCCTGCCACCAACACTCAGAAAAGCAGCTTTGAATGGAGGAGTCACTACCACACAGATCCACATACTAAGAAGAGTGAAAGGAATCGGGTGGGCATTAGCAGAGATCTTGAGGAAGTAGATGGGGACACTCCTGTTCACAAAGGTGCTTTTGATGGGCCAGGACAAACACTCTCACAGACACATAAAACATTATTCCTTAATGACCAACACACAAGCACCAACTTTTTGCCTTTGTTCTCGCTGCCCCACACACACTTGACTCCACACAAACTTAAACATTTACAGTACATACACAGCATAGATAACAAAACATACTCACCCCCAGCACAAGGCGCAGAGCAGTCAGAGCGTACCACAGACCAGGTGTAGTTGTGAGGTAGTGTGTACTCCCAAGACACACCAGGATTTTCACCTTGAAGAAGAACCTATGGAGGAGGAAACAAGATTAAATGAGCAGGTCAGAGGAAGAGCCAGACAGCAGGGACATGGGTGAGTCAAAATAATGGGTCTGTCTCTTGTCAAAGCTTTGTCATTTTCTACTGAAGATGGAGGAGCCATAGCATCTGTGGCTGTTTTGTGGGGACTTTGTTGGGACTGAGAGATGGACACCACAATGCGCACAGACAGCAGTCAGATAGTCAGAGTCAGAGTTAGTGACCACTGTTCTGGAAGGATATTTGTTTTAGACTGTGTATGTATCTAAATCTAAATCGTGTTACTTTATTAGTTTGAAAAATAGCAATAAAAATGTTGAATTATTTTCTGGGATGTTTGATATTCAGTTGGATGTTCTGATTTTTGATTGTTTAGGTTTCGGTAGGGCTATATGCTGCATATTTGGTGGCAGTTCCTGAAGAAGATCTTAAAGTAACTTTTTCCTGAACTCAGCAGAACAGTATCAGGGTAGCGGGACATTGTTTCATGAAGAAACAGGAGCGACTGACAGATTGACAACACTGGTGTATAGGAACACAGATTCCACACCACACAACTACAGAACACCAATCCATCACCCTGAAATGACATGACCCTATTGAACCACATCAAGTCGAAGGGAACTCTTCTGTTATGTCCAGTGGTGGTTCTACATTGAATTGCGCCCCGGGCGAGACTCCGACAACTAACCCCACAAAATGAGGTAACAAAATGAATTTGAAAGTACTACATAAATATTTTTTTACATGCCTCCAACATTGTTTTCACTGTGTGTATGAATTGCTTTCTCAACCTCAATAAATCCAAACATCTTTCATACTTAAAATCATTCATCAGCAATGAATTAGCATGATTTATTAGCAGATTAAGATTTAGGATTATTGGGATGGTTACAACAGAGACTTTAGAAAACACACAGCTACATAAATACTGAACTGTGGTTGCAGAATATGGAGAAACATGCAAATCAAACAAGTTTGGCTCACCTACCTAAACTCACAGCAACTTTTTGAGGATTCTACAACTGATGTGAACTACATGGGAAGGTCTCTCTTTTTACAAGAGCAGATTACTGCATAAAAGCTCACTGAACTGACCCACCACAGTGTAACACAATGGTGTAAAGGCTTGAAAGTGACCTTGTTATATTTGTTGCACTGACCGATATGGTTTTCTTCTCGTACCAACACCACATGATGTGGATGCAGAATCACAGAAAAGCAATGGTTTTCAGTTATTAATACCATAGCCAAAATGCATTATTCACAGCTAAACTAAAGATAACAGAGTGGTTAGATAAGGTGAGTAGTATTTATCATTATAGTCATGTGACCTCCAAATGCAGAGTCAATGACGCAACTTGGATGTAATTTAAACATGTTTCTAAAAGTCGTATTTTTTCAGCTTTTACAATTGTATAAAGTGCTCTTTGTAAATCAAAGTTTTTTTGAAGCTATAGGCTGCTATATAGATGCCCTATGCTGCCCATTACAAAACAGCATGCAGTGCGGTGAGTTCAGAGTTTACTGCCATTCATATTGTTACACTGTTTGATCTTTAATCTCTATACACCAGAGATGAAAGTCACAATGACCATGTCAGCTTGGCCTGCAATTAATCCCAAACAGAATCATTAGTCTGACCATTTAATTAATTTGTTTAGCTTCTCTTCTGTGTGTGTGTGTGTGTGTGTGTCTCTCTCTCTCTTTCCTCATTTGTTTCTCATCTCCTTCATCCACCCACTGTCACTCAGCTTTGTTTTCATCTGACCGAATAGCCACATCACTCTGCCAAGGCCCTGTCATGCTTAATTCACTAACAGGTGTCAGGCTGGTTAGGGACGGGAGTGACTCACTTCAAAGAGCAGGGTTTCATTAGTGGGGCCGGCAGCGTAGAGGCTCTCAGGCTGGTTAAAAGAGCGCTGGTAGCTGAAGGTGGTGCCGGCTAACTGGAACCTGCCTGGCCAGTCGACTGTCCAATCTCCCATCAGATAGTAAGTGCCACGTTTCAGGCTGCGGACAGCCAGGTAGCTGGTGGAGGTTTCCATCTCCTGCACTCTGATGCTCCTTGCTCCAGCAGGAACTATGACAACAGGGTAATACTCTAAAAGAAGAAAAAGAGAAAAGGTTTAAGGAATCTCAGTTTTCTGTTTTTTTTTTAAAGTGGAACTTTTACTGATCACCTTCTTAAAGTTGAGGAAGAGCAATGAGATGCCAGACATCAGAGTTGCTAGGACTTTGTAAAAAGTGCATTGTAAGTGCCCCCCAAAAAACACAATGTAGCTTTCTGTTACGCTTGAGGAGAGAAGCTCTACAGGATCGCAATATTCTTATTTTAGCCTCTGTGATCTTGCTCTAGGGTCTTTATTTTGAACAAGGTTTCCTCTAAGCTGCATGCATGCATGGTTCTGCAAGTCTAACATCACTTTTGGACAAATGGAAAAAGATTCAGTGCAAAAGGCTCAAACATATGTGGAAGGCAAGAGTTTTTTTGAACTACAGCTTGTTAAATGTATGGAGAACATAATGGAATGGAATACATCTGTGTTTTAAATAGAGAAATACAGTGGTCAGAAATATGGTGCGTAAATATGTAGATGATATAGATTTGTTTATGCACTAGTAGCCCACAGAAGGCATGCATGCTTGTTTATGTATAAATTATTTAAGAATTATTTTGTATGTGTGTCTACTCACTAGAAACAGATTTTGTTCCACATTAACAAAAATTAAAGTAAATTTTGACCATGAACCATACATTTTTGTAACTATTTTTTATATATATATATATATCTACTATTACTTTATAAAAATTTCCTCCAAATTTCTGTCTTTATTGTCTGTTACCCTCTCCAAAAGAAAGGAAAAAGTAGCACCCTCTCGAACCACCTATTTAACATAGGGAACCCACCATTGACTCTGTGCTGGAGGATGTACTGGCCAGTGTAGAACTTGCAGGTGGAGTTGTCACCTTTACACACCCCACAGGCATCCAGAGCAGCCTTTGAGCCCAGCACCAGGTCACAGCCCACCGGCTGCACAGTAGAAGCGATGAAAACAATATGATCTCATATTGTCATATGATATGAACTCACACTCAGTTTTGCCTGTCAGATATATTACTAAACAAATACAGCAATCAACTTCCATTGATTATTGCAGAATTAGCAGTAAATGTTTTAAAAAGTCACCCGATCATCATGTCCTCACATACCTCACATATCCCATCGATGCACACACCTCCATGGAAGTCGGAGCAAGATGTCCCATCCTTGACTTTACTGGACATAGCGAAGAAAAAATCAAAGTCTTCAGCAATGCAGTACAGCTTGCAGATGTCCTCTTCTAGAAATGAGATGAATACCTCATTCGTTAGATCTAATAGCTCCAAATCGATTATATGTTGAATCTTTTGAAGCTGTGCACCTGTAGTCCTATGGAATCTCATGTATGAGAATATATATATATATATATATATATATGTATGAGAATATATATTCTCATATATATAGTATTCTATACTCATGTATACATAGTATTCCATATATATATATAAGAATATATGGAACAGTGATCTTATAAATGTTTTTTCAGACAAAATGGGCATGTCTAATGAACAACAAACCCACATTGATTTAATCTATAATGTGTGTTTGAAACACTGTTACAAATGGGACTATACAGCTAGAATGCAAGAAGGTAAAAATATGAGCCTATAGAGATACATGAGCATCTACAACCTTCAGTTAAAAATATATGGCAGTCAATCAATACAAGCCTCAGAAATGACACCATATGAACTATTAAACACAATCTAAACATCAGTTTTGTTCTTTTATATGGGAGCATATAAGAATCTTTTATGCATATACTTTGTGCATATAAATTCTTCGAAATACCATCAGACCACAGCAGTGCTACAAACCTTGATTTGTAGCACCCCTGTGATGCAAGTCTAGCAGAGGTGTGCATGCGGCTTAAGATCAAAAGCATGTCATGGTTTAATCCAATGTGATCTAATATTTAAGTAAGCAGTTCCCAGCACCTGTACTGGATGTAATCAAAGGCCAGCCATGTATTTATTGATTAGAGCATAAAGTTCCTCTCATACCACTTGCACACCTAGATACGCAGTGTATCTTCAAGGTCTTATAGTTTAAGCCTTCGTGTATATTGCAGCATTTCCCATCATTCTCCTCCATTACTACTATTGAGAAGAAAACCTTTGTATTTCTTGCTTATTTCACTGCTTGTGCTTACTTAATCTATTCCAGTTTACTAACTTACAACATATCAAAGCAGACTCAATTGCTCCTATCTGGGTATAAACCTGCCTGCAGGGTTGATCAGTATACTGCACGAGTGGCTGCATGTTTCCAGTGCAAATCCATTCATGCACAGTCAATACAAATTACATGAAATGAATAGCTGGGGGCACAATGTGTTCGGCCTAGTAAAAATCTCAATAAATACATTTTGTCAGAACTAAATGGAAATGATTACAATTCAAAAACAAACTCCTGCAAAGTCAGATATCACAGGGTACCAAAAACAAACAGGCGAGGGTCAAGAATATTTTTATTATTTTTGAAAAGTAAATCCAGCATGTCCATTAAATTAACCAGGCACTAAGTGAGCAGAAATTAGAATAATATTAAACGGTGTTCCTGAAATAACTTCTCCTGTAAATAAAAAAATGTTTATCTACAGGTCAAGTAAAATGGCAGCATGATGTAAGATCATTCACCTCAGGGGTTCTTACACACACGTTGTTTTCATGAACAATACAAGCTGTAAAATTAAATAAAGCAATATTTTGAAGAAATACATAAAATACTAATATTTAGGTGCCAATGTGTCAGAAAACAGAAAACATTTCTGAGGTAACTTAATGATCTTGCCCTTTTTAAAAGTTCACATTTATGGGAATTCTAAATCCACAATAGGGGTTTGTATTGCTCTTTGTAACTGTTAAAGAGACATTTGTTCTTTTTAGAATTGATGCATTATGGCACAAACATCTCCCATACCTTCCACTTGGGTGTATGGCTTCCATTTGTAGTACCATCCCCTGAAGGGTTTACTGTTGTACTCTGCACACTGCTGAGCTCGGAAGTCCACTCCATTGGGCTGGCATGGTTTGGTGTTACACAGCTGATGCAGTCGACTTGGGCCTTGGCAGAATTTGCCATTGTGCTGTGGGCTTGGGTGAAACAACCAGCAATTAGCACAGCTAACACAGAACCAGAGAGATAGAAAAGGGATGAAACAGTGCCTCAGTGACTACTCAATTTGCAAGAGGAATGACAGCTGTTTGGTATTTGTATTCCATACAACAACAACAGCATTTAGTCGAAGACTTCTTTGAAACCTATGTTACTGTATGATATATGCTCTGACCCACAGCGCTGAATATCATAGAAGGTCGACTCTCAGGGTCTAGACAGTGTTGGAACAGTCACCTCGCTTTACTGAGGCAGTTTAAGCCTGGAGAACAGCAGCAGCTCCCTTCAAAAACCACATGAAAAAAAAGCCACAAAAGTGCCACATGAAGCACAGTCATCCTACTTCCTCAGGAAAAACGAGCCAATCAGATTCTCTGAGCAGGTCTATAAGAGCAGAGGTACAATATATTTGTGGCATGGCTGCATGTTTGCAAGTGGAGGAGTTTTGGGTTCCCTTTTCTAGCCTAACCTCAAAACAAGCAACCGTGCCTTGCGCCTGTCTTGTTGGGGCTCTGTCAATTTGTGTGTATGCTTGTGTGTGTGTGTGTGTGATTGTCTATGTCCCTGTAAACCACACAGAGAGGACAGATGAGCCTTCCTCATGTTAATAAAAAACAAACCACTCATTACTTATGCATCAACAGTGATCAAACAGTATAACCCTCTCAGAGAAAACAAACACACATTGACACACACTGCATGTTACTGTTCTCTGCTAACTGACAAGATTCTATTTTTTACAGGTGTTTACAAACAGATTGTGATGGAAAATTGTGCCTCTCTCCTGGTTGTCAATGACATATTACAACAATATTGGACATATTCCTCCAATATTCCAACAGTGCTGTCAGTGACTGTTTGTGTGGGACTGTTTTTGTATTCGGAGCAGGTTTCAGGCTGATCTTATTAGGGCTTTGGAGACAGTATAGTAAGGACCCACATGGTAGAGTACTCACAACCATGCAGTGTAAAAAAAGAAAAAAATACATTTTTTTGAATGAAGAGATGGTGTATGGGGATTCCCCTCACCAGCACCAACAGAAGGCATATCAAATATGTAATGAAATGAACCACTATTGTGTTGAAACACCTAATATGGTGCTATTTTTAAGCCATAAGAAATGATTATGGCTTAATCATGATTGAATTACACAATGATTATGGTGTATCAAACTCTTTCAAACACTGTTAAAAAACAATGTGTTCTATAAATAAACCGGTCTAGACTTTAGACTGATCTAGGCAAATGTATTGTGTGCTTTCATTTACATTTGCCAGACACTTTTATCCAAAGCGACTTACATTGCATTATACTATACATTGTTTCTGAGTATGTGCAATCCCTGGGATTGAACCCATGACTTTAGCATTGTTAATGCCATGCTCTAACCATTGAGCTACAGGAAAGCTTTCAACGGAGAAGATGAGAAATAATCCACCGAAGGATACCTAATCCAAGATTTCTCAGTGTGTCAAAGTTAATGAGTAATCTTATGAGTTAAATTTTAGCAATTGTTTAATTGCAGTGGAAACTCATCTTTAAATGAGCAACCAGCATCAGTACAACAGGACAGATTTGTTGGTTGTTTTCCGAGATTCTTTGGGGAAGGCCTGAAAAAGATGTAATAAGAGATGTGAATGGCTGAGACAGGTTGTGAAGTTGAGCGTATTTTGGAACTCAAGCAAGACGAGTTTTGATAAGGCTGACATGATTAGTGGCTGCTCTACACTTCTTGACAGCTAAAGATGTTGAATGAGCTGGTATGTGGAGAGTCCTGGGAGTGTTGCCATGTTTAACTGGATTCACTCTCTTTCACAAACAGAACACACAATGAGTTTAATTTACACCCCGTACTTCAGAGTCATAGTAGATAGGTTATTTAAAAAACAGCTTTTAAATGAGCCGTCAATATAAAGTGTTTTCGTAAAATGTGGCGTCTGGGCTTTTTGAGTTGTTTTGGTTACCTGGGGCTGTTACAGGAACGCTCTCGGTGTGTGACCCCTCCACCACAGGTACGTGAACAGTCAGACCATTCAGACCAGCCAGACCACTGGCCATGCACTGCTTTAGGACCATGATCGCCAAATTTCACACACTGTCCTTTCCGGCACCACTGCATTATGGGAGAAAAATAAGAAATTACTAATGACTTGAATGGCAAAATTAGCATTGAGTGCGGGCGATGAGGAAATAGCAGGAGACCAGTCTGATAGTTTGAGGGAGCACAAGGGGAGGTATGGTAAAGGAGACAAGAACAAAAGAGGAGCTGAGGAGATCTCTTCCTGCTGGTTTAGGATGAAGCCCAGAGCAACAGCCTGAGAGCAGGACTCTCAGCCCAGCCAAACCACACAGCCTCACACTTCAGCACCCTCTTCGCCCTATTCACCATCAACCCAAACAGTGGAAAACACCAATAAACAAAGCAGAGTACAATTCAGCAGGTGCGTGAAGACAGATGGCGAGAGGTAGAGGTAGAACTTGGGTTTACTCTGAGTTAATGTGGATCAGTCAAACTGTGTTCTTCCTTAGTGCTCAGTGTTCAGGAGAAAGAAGTTCAAACAAGGTCAGACAGAATGAGACATCTATACACTCACCATGTCTGGTCTGCAGATGGTGCCTTCAGCAGCGGGCATGAACTTGGTCTCACATCGGTGTCCCGTCCTGTGACACCACAATGATTTACAGATGTCCTGGTGTGCAAGAACAAACACAGTCAAAGAAGTGCCTACACACACTGGGAACCCTTCAACCTCCCTGGCTTGCACCTCTCCACACCGTCTACCACCCCCATTTCTAGAGCAACGGCCAATGAACTCTTACAACAAATAAAAGACCCTGTCAAAATCAATCACTGTTCTTCCCAAAAGAAACGTGCTATTATCGTTGCATTTTGTTTTTTCCCACAATGCAACAATAATAATGGGTGATGAAGGGTTGGGAGACCAGCCACTGCTGGCTGACAGCCCAGTTGCATCTGGCAGGCAGCAAAAAAGACATGGTTTGCCAAAGCTAGTAATGCTGGACTCTGGGTGGACTCTACAGCTCAATGACTTTGTGACAAGGACAGGATGTCCCGAGGGGATAGAAAGCAAAAAACATTGGCCATTATCTTCACAGTCCTTCATAATTAAGATGTACAGCTGCCTTCCATCAAGATGTTCAAGTGAGTGTAGAAGATTTCAGAAGTACATAAAAGCAACAGGAATCTCTCAAAGAAGAAGTCCACACTTAAATCTCACAGATGGACTCGCAATGTTCATTTTCCAAGCATAACTTTCTTGCAGGCCTTAGTCTTAATCTTTTTAATTTGCATAACAATGTGTCCAATGCTGAAGGATATTGCCAAAGGAGGCCCTGTGCTGAATTTTTGTCCATACATCATGAATTTTGAGGCAAGGATGTGTGTTGACCATGGCTTCTCCATAAGCAAACACTACAGTTTTAAGGACATTTAAGTATCTGAAAGCCACAACTAAATCTTGTGACTTATTTTATCTTTTGCTTTTGTGTTTTTTTATTGACGCTAAATTGTTTAACAAGAGTCATTTTCAAATACGGTTAGTATAAAGGTGCATTAAATTGTTTCAGATATAAATAAATAACACCTATGGGTTACCTTTACAAACTCCAGGCTGCAGAGTTTGGCTTTGGAGCCAAACTGCCATTTGCACTGTACATCGGCATCATATAGCTGACCTGGAAGCTGCTCAGGGTACTTGTACTGTATGTGTTTGGGCTCATCCCCCAGACATGAAGCCTGAGCTGTGCTGTGAACACATATGCATGCAAATTCAGATCAACACAGAAAACAGCATTAAAAAAAACTAAATGTAAACTCATAAGTTTATCATCATAAGTCTTTTAGATGGTGGTATGCTGATGACTTACTTAGCCAACCAGCTTCATCAGAAAGTCTATGGTGGTTGACCAGCATGTTTTACTGATGAACAACATGGCTATGCTGGTGCATCATCCAGACCAGCAACAACCCAACCCAACATGAACCAGTTTTGGTATATCATGAATATTCATTAGGGGCGTAACAGTATCCAAAACCGAACTGAAAAACGTGATACACCACACATGGTCTGTACTGCAGTACTCTGATGGCATACCAAATTTGTGCATATTTTCTTACATATTGTCTGTCTTTAATATACTGTATATATGATGTACCTTAGACGACAAATGACTATTTTAGAAACAAGGTTCACTCTATTAGGACTTAATCTGTTGATATCTTCTATGTGTTTTTCAATGCAAACTTTGCTTATATTTAACACATATATGGTAAGTATTGAAATTGAAATAATATGTATTGCAAAAAACTATACAAAAACACAGAATTGAGTAAAGTAACTCCTCCTATAAATGCAGTGACAGTTTTAATGTCTTTCTACAATGTCTTCCTACAGTCTCCCCCCCAAAATTCATAAATCCACCCCATATGAGCTTCTGACAGATAATTCCCCCTGTACACTAAAGTTACTCTCTTCAAGTATTAATATTCTAAAGTTAAAAGTGAATGTAGTGTTCTTTAGCATTTCTGGTGCCATGACATGAACCCTGCCCCACAGCAAACAGAACTAAACCGTGGCTCCAAAATAGTGATATAAACCAAACCGTAGCATTGGTATATTGTTACACCCATAATATTCATGCTGGTCTAAACTGGTCTTTCTAGCAATGATGATGTATTTAAATGAAGACTAAAAGTTTACCCTAAAAATCTCTTGAGGTATTGTCGACTGCAAGCAGACCAGGAGAAAATACCATTATTCCCAGACAGTGTGGGGGACATTATGTTCCCTTCGGTCTTCCGACAAGTATTCCCCTCTCCATCATGGATCATTCCAAAACTGAGGCAAAGGAGAGTGAATAAAAAAGTAAACAAATTGGAGGGAAAAACTGGATTGAGAAAGAAAGAGCTTGTCAGTTTTACCCAGTGAGACTTTTAATATACAGTTGTAGAACAGAAACCACTACGAAAGTCAGGTGGGACATTACCTCCATAACCTAGCAGAACTTTCAACCCACAAAACCCTTCAGTGATCTCTTTGTTCTACTGAACTGAACAAGTCACATGATTCACACTCACATTTGGATGCTTACCATCATCAGGCCTTTGGGAATCATACCAATTAATGCCAAGACATAAGTCTTGACAGAGCATTTAGACATTCTGCAGACACTTTTATCCAAAGCAACTTACAGTAAATTCAAATGACACATTCTGCAGTACACATATTCCATGGGTTCGAACCCATGACCTGTTGCGCTGTTAACACAATGCTCTACCAACTGAGCTACAGGAGCAGACAGTATAGGCCATGTAGAAATGAACCCTCCTCAATAAATCAGTGATGAAAATCCATTGCCTTGGGAAGATTTTGCCTCCAAGATGTGTCTTTTTCAATTGACCAAAACATTTAAACAATTGAGAAAACAAATCCCACCTGAGGTGTTTCTCTTAAAAACACCAGGTTGAGTCCCATCAGAGGACTCAAAAAATGTTCAAACCTACTTGTGTCCTGACTCGTGGGCGATGGTGAGAGCAAGGCCCAGCCCCATGTCTTCATTAATTGTACAGCTGCGATATTTGCTACACATCCCACTTATTGGAGCATAACCTGCAGACAGGAAATGAGAGAGCAGGACAGCATAAATAAGGATGAGAAACAGCAAATATACAGGCAGAAAATACAACGCAACTTAATTACCTAGTGACGCTCAGAACACGTCACTTATTTCGGGTGCTGGATGATGAGGGTCTTACCCAAGGTGTCACATGGTTCATTCTTCCAGGAGCAGATGTCCAACCCTGTCAGCAGGATGGCATGGTCATGCCGTTTGCCATTTTTACCCATCAGGCCTGATTGCCACTGGCAGAAGCTGTTGAGGGATTGGTCCGCATGGTGGTTGATAGACAGGCCCAGCTGACACGAGTTCAAAGGCATGATGAGAGGAAAAGTGGAATGAATAAACACTCATCTGGAAAAAGCTCATTCCAGCTGTTTATGTTCATATTTACGTCATATACAGTATTTCTTAATGTACTGAATAAGGTTTTAAACTTGCTTTTAAAAACATAAATCATATTAGATGGTTTTCTTGATTCACAATTACTTAAACATAAGAAATATTTGTCATAAATTTACTGTTAGTTGAGAGAATGTTGTCCAACTTTCAACATAAAAAATGGCAGTGAATTACAAAACATTCCAGGTTCTTTATTTCTGGCAATATATTTATTTTGCTATATTTAATTTTTATAGTCAATTTCACTTTCCATCCCGTTAGCCTTTTGTAATATCCCTTTCATTAACAAAAGCCAGTTCCTAAATGACATCATCTTCCAAGAAATGACATTTGTTCAGTATAAAGCAATGGATCTATGGAACTCTGTGATGTTTTGTAGTATTGCCTCACTAACATTCTATCCAAAATTACAGAAAGCAAAGAAGGACAAAAAAATACATTTACATTTAGTCATTTAGCTGACGCTTTTATCCAAAGCGACTTACAAATGAGGACAAGAAACCAATTTCAACAACTATAAGAGCAACCATGAATAAGTGCTATAGAGAGGTCTCAGGTATTCTATTTCTCCAAAATCTGATCTAACTGGTCAAACTGACCTTAAATACTGAATAAACAAACCATAACTATAGTAGATCTTACCGGATCTTTCTCGAGTAGAAGAAGACTGACCACAACAATGTTAATATCTGTTCCAATAGTTCCATCTTTGAAAAGACTGGAGACCTGTTTAACATAAAACAGTTAAATAAAGTGTCTAAATAAATCGCTTGTTATTGTGAGCTCTGCTCACCATGTTCATTACAGTGAGGATGTAGGTAGTGATGTTTTCTCTGCCATGCTTCTCCAGCATCTTCCTGTCTGCCACCACCAGAGTTTCCACATTCAGGCTGCCCTCATCATTAGATGTAATCTCTGAGCGTTTCACCCGGCTTTTCTGCTCAAACTCATCAGGCATGACAAAATGATCCTCTGTGGGAGGCTTGGAAGTATCTGCAGGTACGATGAGGTGGAGACCAAAAGAAATAATAGAAGATCATGACTAGAACTAAGAGAATTTATACATTGGAAATGACCTTTTTCTGATAAAAGTGGCAGAGAAGCAATGAGAGATCAGGAAATTTACAGTCATTCACTTCACTTTGATGTTTCTGGCTTTCATTCAGTTCATTCAGTTAATAAGGTGTTAATGACGAGAAGAGCGCCAACATTTTTCAGAATTATTTCAGAGGCCTGGCTGTTCATTTGATGCTTATAAATATATCATATGTAATGCTCTTTCCATCTACAAATAGCTAAAAGGAAATTCCCTTACATACATTGCTTGCGGCGTCCACAGAAATGTTGCCTTTGGAGTTTTCCATGCTGGTAGTCATGGTGACGGTGATGATGGTGGTCCTCATAGGGGTTGTTTGATGGAAAGCTACTGGTCCAGTCAGTCTTATCAACATGGATGCTGTGCTCAGCTGATCGCTTGTAGATTACATGTGGCTGATGTCCAAAAGGAGCGCTGTAGTTGTGTTTTAAAGCCAAATGCTGTGGTAATGGAGTGATGAAAAGCTCCTCACCAGAGAAACGCAGTAGACCAGACTGCAGAGTTCAGAGAAAGATGTATGTATCAGTTGACATTTATATAATAGGAAGTAAAGGGGTTGGAATGTCAGATATTGTATTATCAATTAGGGCTTTCACAGTATCCGATTTTCTGAACTTTTTACAGTATTATTATTATTATTATGGTCAAAATAATTCAGTGTTTTTTTTCACAAAATCTATTAAATTAAAATAAATAATGTATTTAAGTTACTGTTTGTAAACACAACATTTAAACTTAGCTCAGCTCGGGCAAAATGTTGCCAAAAGCAAATACACCTCACAGCCCCACCCAGTGGCTAAAGTTTGCCTCACAGAAACATCCCAAGAAGCACCCAAGAGCAGCACAAAATAAAAAATATTATCACCACCACACACTTTTACGGTATCATAAGTAATGATTGAGAGAGATTGTTTTTGTGTCTTATTTAAAAACAAGGTTCCCTCTATCAGGACAAACTATAAACTGCCATATTTAATACAACTATGGTGAGCACAGAGTTAACTAACTGCTGAATGCAAATTAAACTTTCAAATTTACTGAACTGCAAATTTGAAAAAAAACACAGCAATATAAATATAAACCATTGGCTGTGAAGGATCATAATGTATAGTCTCACATATAGCTTGTTTACTAGAGGGCTTGTAACATTTTATCTGTAAAAATGCTTTAAAACCAAATGTATTGTATAAAATGAGTTAGTCATTTTACAAGCACCACTGTTCCCTGGATTAATAAATTCCCCTATATCAGTCATATAAGTGGGAAATTGCCTTTAATTTCCAGAATTGAATTTTTCAGGGCGTGCAAACAAACAAGGTTGTTATAATGGTCACTAGTTTGAATTGTGTTTATCTGAAAACATTTCTTAAGGAACAGCTTAGCGTTAACTAGACACAACCCTTGAGGTCAAGTGATTACTAGAGGGCACAAATGAAAGACTGAAATATATAAAATTAAAGATGTTGACCCTTCAAAGTCAAGTAGCTATAAGGTGTCATGAGAAAGAGTCCTCCAGGAGTATTAGCTCCTCTCACACAATGTTTTACATTCCTGATGGAGGGGGCTTCATTGTCCCACCAGGAGACACATTGGTGGTTATAAACATCTGCTGACATGGGGAAGCCGATGACATGGGGAAGATGTAGAGCATCCTGGGGCTTCTGGTGGCATCTTGAGGAGCTTCCCATTCATCAAACATTTCAGTACAGAAAGCAGAAAATCATATGCAGCATAACTTCTCAGCAGCTTGTTTTGCAGTAACGATTAGCATGGCAATGAGCCAGGCATGGCAGGTACGATAGACAGCAAGACTCTTTTGAGGGGAGTTGCACAGCGTCCCTGCTTAAAAAAACACCTTAGACCAGGATACATTGCTGGTTTATAATGATTATTGCTTGTGGAGGTGGTTCAGCATATTGTTCAACAGCAAACAATAAAGCTAATTAACCAGCTTCTGAAATGCAATAAGCTGGTCTTTTCAAACAAAGCCATATAACATTATATCTGCAGAACTGGCTGACTATTTATAAAATAACTTTTATAGCAGCATTACCCAAAAACAACTTATATTGATCAAAACTATCCAAAATTTCTCTAATAAGAGTCACGTGATCAGTCCTCCTTTTTCCATGTGTGTGCTCAGTTGTGTTGTTTTAGGAAAGATATTCCTGATATTCATGAGCAGTTGATTAATAAGATGTGGGGTCAAAGGTGAGCCCAAACCTTATCGCCTGCTATGATAGTGACACGTACTGGTGCCGTGAGACACATCCAGAGCATACCAATACATGCGCACATTATTACATTATTAATAAAACATGTCAGACTCTAATTGCTTCATTAAGCCATACAGATGTGTCTCCAGATTTATTTGGTTTGGGTCAGTGTTTGTACAACGCAGTTACATATTTGCCAGTACAGAAGCCAAAGACTGCTGTTTCTAGCAAATGTTGCAACATTTCAACATTAATTCCTTTTAATAACTGTACTGCCAGTAAACTGAACTCTTTTTCAACTTGATATAAACACAGCTAACTAAGGTGTGAAACCTATTAAAACAAAAGAAAAAACAATAACTGCTTTACAGCTCTACCAGACACGTCTAAGTGAGGTGCAGCTTTATTGATGCACTGACTTTTGTCTCTTTCCTTTTAAATGTTTGTAAACATACTCTATATATAGCCAATTATTATATAATTAATTTAGCAGCAAATAACTTATCAGCAACTGTCAGATTAGGATTTATTAAGTGGGAAGTGCTGCAGTTTGTTATGACATATTCTATATTACATACAGTCATAAGTGCCAGGATCAAATTCAGTTCATCACATCCATTACTGTCAAAGAGACACACACTGCTTATGCCAGACTAACTATCTCAGGCGAACTATATTCCATTAGTTTACCATTCTAGGTTATGGGTTATTTATTATCGCATAACATACTATAGCATAACAACACGGCCCCCCTTCAATGTGGCTTTGGGATAAAAAAAATATTCATAGTTTTATTAAATACTGGCTACAGGACACAAATGTAAACATAATATTTAGAACCCTGTTGTGTCATAAAGACACTGTACTGAAGAGTGTCATGGTACAGTGCATCTTTCCCACTCAGCTTGAGCTGCTCTCTCAGCCTTTTTGTCCTTGAGCTTAGGTCATCCTTCCTTTTTAAGGCCAGATCTTCAAGCTCTGTCTCCCAGACTGCTGAACCTTATCACATTCCGCCTGGCTTTGGAGTCCTTTCTTATCCCAGCCTCCACATACAGGCAAATCTTTACAGAATAGTTGGTCCTATAGTCACTGATTCAAGCCCTGTATGATTTGTATGCCCCTGACCATTTGATCCGCATGCCCAACCTTACCCACCTTGTAGATGGCAAGTATACACGGGTACTCCCAGGGCTGAGATGGTGCCTGCTAGAGTGCATGCTGAATCAGTAGACCAGGCACAGTAGACCATGGCAGGCAGCTGCAGTGATCTGGGGTACCTGCTCTTATCGTTAAGTACAGGGCAAATATCTTAATCTCTTACACCACACAGCACTGCCAAGAGCTCTGGATGTGCTAAACTAAACCTAATGTTAAAATCACTGCTGATTCTGATTGGATGGGGACAGTGCTGAAGATACAATTCAGGCTAGTTTAGAAATTCAGCAGGACCAGACTGTGATTGTTATTATTTAAATAATTGACACAGTTGTGTGTTAAATATATGTTTCTTTACATTTTTTTTATTAGAAAAATCTGTGGATTTGTTTTTGTCCTGTTTGATTCATCGCCTTTCATATAACCTGTGCTTGTGTGTCTAGCTTGTGTGTGTAAAAGCAGGTTTGTTTTCATGTATGCAGAATGTAACACTGTAACTGAAATCTGCATTCAAGCATTAAGAACATCAAACACACAATCAAACACACACACACATTTATAGACAATACACTAAACATAAGCTAATGTCTGCCAGGTGCCAAGAGAGAGGAAACTAACTAAAGACAACAAAGATTTGTAGAACAGCAGACCAAACAGTGTTCAGTATTTTACAGCCAATAATGATCACTACAATCTATTGCCTTTAAGCAGCACAACCCCTAAAATTCAATCTAGGTAAAGAGAAAAGACAAGAATCGTTATTTACTTCATATCTGATGCCTGGCTTTACTGCACTGCTTATTAATAGACAGTCAAGCAAAAACAAGACTTTTATGTAATAATGTGTAATATAAGATCACATAATTACCCACATTTGTACCTTTCCACAAAAAACACCTGACTACTATTACACTCAAAGAAGGAAGGAATTCCTCTGGTTTTACATTCATGAAGCAGTCTTCCAGTTATCTGCTTTAAGGAACACTTGTAAGAGATGTAGATTAGAGGGCCACTGTCTGCAAGATAAACACGCTTCAGTTTCACAGCAAAGACAGAATCTACCAGAGGTCCTTTAACTCTCACGCTCCTCACTGAGACGTGGAGATTAATCAGTGTCTTCAAAGGATTATCAGATGCTGGGAATTAACTAATAAACCACAGTTCTCAAAGTGCTGCTCTATGGAAGATGTGACCGTAGGGACCATCTGCTTTATGTGGATTTGTAAGATCTGTCTTTGACTCCATCACTTTGTGTCTTCTGTGTGAGCATTGGAAATGATTTATTTCCTGTCTCTGTGGATCCACGAAACATAATTAGCATCTTTTTGTGTAAACTGTGTTGCTTTCAAAGCCTCCGGCATTATAATCTAGATGAGTAAGTGCTTACGTGCTGTTAAAGGTTGGAAGGGAGCGGTGAGAAACCAAAGCTGCTTATTACCCAGCTTTCAAACACTGGCTTGCATCTGACCACAGCATTGACTCAATGACTACTGTGGGGAGAGAGAGCGTGTTATGTTTACACAGACAAATGAGGGGCGCTGCAAGGCCATTTTGATAAGGTCAAAAAGTTCTCCCTATTTTGGGCCCAAGTGTTCTGATTGAAAATGTCTGTAGACACATTTCTGACATTAGAATCCTTAATGTATATTATCAACAGAGTCCTGGTATTTGATTTAGTTTTTTTCTAAGAACTAAAGTTCTTTCTAAGTTCTTTTGTGCATCTTTTAGAGAAGAGCAGTTAAACAAGCTATAGTTAACTATAGTGAGAAAAAGTATGTCCATGAATCAGCATTTAAATACAGCCTACAACATTATGTATAAACAATATATTAATGGTTTACTGATTGCGACTGTCCTGCTAGTACGTTCACGGCAATGTTTTGTATACAAAGACCCTGCATACACTGGGGCTAAATTATGAAATTCAGGTTTGTATCTCTCTTTCCAAATGAGCTGTTTCAAAGGCAGCAAAATTTTTAAGCAATTGATTTTGAACATTCTATATAAGCAGCAGGTTCATTAAGCAGCTGTCTTTGTAAAAGTGTGCAAGAGAAAAACACTTTATTTCCTTGGAGATTGGAGCAAGCTCACAATGAAAACTAAACAAGAGACAAGCTTCAAATATCACACAGGTTAGTTTCTCAATACTGGTGTGACAGCCACTTTTCTACAGCTCAATAGTTTTTGTTTCTTAAGTGAGTCGGTATAATTCTATTAAAGCTCTCTCTCTCTCTCTCTCTCTCTCTCTCAGGCATTTTCTCCACCATTTCTGGCTATCCTCTACATCACTGTCACCACAGGCACCACCAGGGAATAGCCCCTGGCAACTCTCACAGTGCTAACATGACATAACACCCTGTGAATTATAAAAGGGGAAGTGGGGGACATTTGTAACAGCAGATATTGACTCTGGTTTCAATTTGTCTGTCTGCCCTCCCAAAACTCAAACTGGTATAAATGTCCACTACATCACCTGAGTGTCCCACAGGGCTATTATTTGAGTCTCAGCTAGCAGATACTAATTGACTGAGATTAAGAGAGGCAAAAATGATCACAAATTAATGCCAGGCCTGACCCTGTAGGGCTGGGTATCACTAAATAACCCACAATGCCTAAATACAGTTCAGCTCATAATATCTGACAACAGAGGTGCCTCATGGACAACAACTAAAACCACAGCTTTAAAGTTTAAACAGGAGCAAAGCTTGTTTTTAATCACAGTTACATCTGACGACAGACAATTCAACAGTCTATTTGAACCAAATGATAATAATAACCGAAAGGCACAGAGTGCACAGTAATTAAACTTAAATGAAGCAGGATTTAGAGACCCAATCCCCCCCGTTATTGATTTAAAAGGCCAAGACCGTCTGTTCTTCATTTAACAACAGAATCCCTCTCCATCTGGTATGCAAAGCATTGTTTAACAGAGAGCAAGTGGACCGGACCGAGCAAATCAGGCTTTCACTCAGTAACCTAATGGACAGGGCTTCTTCTGTAAGTATTGGCTATTGGCTATATACATGCACAGAAGCATATATTTCACTTCCGCACTGCTGCTCTCATCATACATACACAACCTCTCTCTGTCTAAGCAACTGCCTCCTCAGCTTTTCACAACACAAGAGGTTGATGCGACTGAGCAGAGGGAGGAATAGATTCTCATTTGTACTTAATCCAAAGCTCCTCGTCAAGAAGAGATGACATGGAAGGGTTAAAGTCCTCTGTAACTCATTGTTTATTACAACAACAAAGAAAGTGAGAAAAGAGAAAAAGTGACAAGGTCCTTTATCTTGAACATATCCTTTATCCTCTATATAGGAGCACAAAATCTGAAGGCACACCCAGGTCTTGCTTATTGTCCTCTATACCCGAAATAGGGGCTTCATTAGACTGATAAGAGAATCACCTATAGCTCAGGCCATAGAGAAGCAGATCAGATCAGAGTCTATTCTTGCAGTCTATTCAAATGCATTCGCTCCCAAATCATATTGTGTTGTCACACAGTGTTGAAAGAATGAGTCAATGCTGTTTTATTGTGAAGCTACCACTAATGAAAAGAACAATGTGAAGAGTACACTGCCAGCCACCTGAAACCTCACCATAATTGTAGAGAACAAGGGAGACATAAAAAACCTGTAGATTTTGGCTCTGGCCACTTTCCTGCTTTGGGTTAATTCAGTGATTAATGAATTAACCCAAATTAACAATTAATGAATTACCCCCCCCCCCACACACACACATTAATGACCACAACTAAAACACACAAAAGAGTCTGTAGAGGAGTCACCTACCAGACCTGTGCAGGTAGATATGGCCACAGAGGATTCAGAATGGTTGCGTATGGAACCCTGATAAAGGCAGTTTTGAACAGCAGGATTAAGGGTTGCTGTGTTGATGCCCTCTGCACCCAGTGTTTGAATAATAAACCCATCAGCCAGCACACGTGAAGGCTGCAAGTCGAGGTGTAATTCCTGTCCAAAAGCAGAGATGTGATAGTGCGCTGGACCCCCAGCCTCAGACAGGGACCTCCTGCTGCGTCTTTGCCTTGACAAATCATGGGAAATATAGCTGCCGAGTGTGTCTACTTCCACTGGTGTGGTAAAATCATAATCTGGGAGTTGAACAAACACAAACAGTTTTAAATCTCCTGACAAATATATTAGCCATCAGTTATGTCAGTTATATTAGTCATTACATGTATTAGAGAGGTTTGATAGCAGCATGCTGTATTACTCAAGTTCATAATTTTTTATAGTCAGTCAGCAGTATAGTCAGATAGGAGATTCAATAATCATAGTGAAAGTAATTGTATTACTATGGTACATGTACGTTTCTATGAGTATATACTAATGAGTATATTTATTATTATTTGTTTATTAAAATGACACAAGAACACATAATAATCAATAATAAAACCTATTAAAATAATAGTAAAGCCATTATAGAATAAATTGCATAGTAATACATAAACATACAAAATGTGACATTTATCTTCTCTCAAGCGTAGACACAATTTAAATTTGTCTATTAAATGTATGTGAAGTAAACACATTTTTTAAGATTCAAAGACACTAACTATTTTGGTCAATTGTTTTTTATATTTATCATATTTTTATATAAATAGAATTTTTTATTAATTTTTATTATCATCATGCACAAAAGACAAACAATGTCATCATTAAAAACACAGACCATGATAGAGGCCGCCAGTGACACCGGTAACTGAGACAGATGACACGGACTGCAAACAACAAAACTGCAGAGCCTGCAAAAGCGCATAATTCAGCATCATTAACTTGGGAATAATAGCCAAACGAGACTTAATAGCTAGACATATTATAAACAAAATAATTGTCAGTATGTCACCTGCCTTTATAAAGTTCCCAAACAACACACTCGCCAGGAATCTCATTGATGTGCTGTTTACAAGAGGAACTTGTAAAGTCCAGAGCAACAGAAAAAAGCAATCCATGCATGCACCTTTACTGTTACCTATTCAAAAACGGGCAAAGGAACAATCCGCAAATCCATGGAATGCAATACATAGTCATTGCTAATGGTTTAAATGACACTGTCTCTGCCGATCCTCGGGTAAAATCCACCGGGTGCATTAGGGTAAAGCGCACTGTGAGCAGTGACAGTCGGCGAGCGTGTGTGTGCTTGTGTATACACTAAACTGCAATAGTGGCACCGGCTTATGGGCAAAGGGTGGGGGTGGATTTCCACCAATCGGCGACGACCATCTGCGGGCGATTTAGTGTATAGCGCTCAGCACCATCAGCCGGTACGCAAAGAGATGAGCGCACGCAGAACAGATTTCATTAAAATAAGAAACATGTTCGCAGCACTCTCTAAAAAAGCGGTCAGAGCAAGTAAACACACGCCGTCGAGAAAGTTTATCTGCATAATCAGAAACTGGAGAGTTGTGAATGGACTTAGGGTTGATGTATGATACTGTATGCTGTAATGTATAATAAAGCGCTTTTACGCTGAGTCTTGCTCCCTGCCGTCATTAATATTTGTCAAACAAGCGCTCAGCATAAGTTTTGTTATAAGCATTGTCAATACGAGCTTTAAACCTCTCTTCATGAGACGTGATAATCGGGGAGAGAACAGCTTTTAGAGAGAACTACACAGCAGCTCCGAGGTCCTGTCAGTAGCTTTGTCTACTTCTGGGCGAATGTGATTTTAATAAACAGTACTGATTTGTTTGTTTTCCGTGCTTGCTGGTTTATTAAAGGATCTCATAAAACTACCGATTTTTATGCTAAACGTTTTTCAAACATGTAAAAGTCTGGGTTTAGTCAAGGCATAAAAGACCAATTAAAGACGTCATAAGAGCTTTTAGAGGTGGATTGAAAGCAGCTTGATATTTATTTTGTTTAGTTTTTCAGAGGTTTCTGATTTTACTAATGAACAGTGGAGGCGAAGTTCAGAATCATTCAGTGAGTTTGTGCCTTTACAATGTATTAGATTTTAGCCCTATTTTAAAGTCCTCAGAAAAAAGTGTTGTCAGGTGTTTCAATCGATATAATATAGGGGGTTCAGCTTGTCAAAGCCAACTGCATAGAACCTCACTGGAAGATGAATATTGCTTTGACTACAATGTTATTATTTACTGCATATTTGTGTGCCATTATTTCCTTCTCTGTTTATAAAACTGCGCCCTAACTGCACCGAATAGAGTAGGCACAGAAGGCTCAATGTGGATCAACACCATACCATGAAGTAAAGCCTTGCTTGGGTTTATGTGCGGCATGCTAAGTCGAGTGTATTAAAAAAGGAGACTCACTTATACGTGTCTGTCCAAAAATCAGGTTGTCCATGGACACCAACCAAACAATGAACAGTACAGTACCAGTCATCCTTTTGATTACAAATTCAATTGTTTACTCAGCAAACTCTGGAGTACTGGAAGGTAAAAGAACGCAATAGGTCACTGTTTCTATGGCACTAACTCTTAAACATAAATCTTCATCTGTTTAGTTTTGTGTATTAAGTTGGCATGCACCACTATTGAAACCAGCTTTGATTTCAAATCTTAACCAAAAAAAAATGCAAAAGGCAGTGAGGTCATAACTCGACCTCTGACCTCATATTAGCTAACATTTGTTTCCCATTTTACATGGCTGTATACCATTTGTTTTATATTTGTTTGCATGTTGTGAAGCAGTGGCTTTTCCAGCAGCAGCTCCAGCTGGGGAGAGCTATGCCAGAGTTGCCTGTATCTGCTCCTAATTTACCCCGTACTGGGTTTCGAGAACAGAGAGAACACTGAAACCATAATGTCTCATGGTAAATCAAAGCACGTAGCCAAATAAAGATAAAGATTTCAACCTCAGCCTGCTAGTTTCAATCGATCTATGAGGAAACTGACAGCACAGCTCACATGTTATGTATTTGATTTCCTCAGGTTTGTTAACTATCATTCATTTTGTGAAGGATGATGATTCATATCAATTTTATGAAAAGCAGAAAATGTAAAGCAAACGTGGTATCCAGACCAGGATGTTGACTGTGGCCATATATCATAATATAATACATGAATCAATATCAAAAAGTGGTGATTGCACCCACTAATTATTTGACTCTTTCACTAAAGCCCCAAATATTCTAGGAAATTGTGAAACTGCCTTTCAAAAGCAACTTCTTGACTTTACTCCATACACTGGAGAATACCTCTGATATCTCCCATCTGATAATTTAAAGGCCACTGGAAACTAACAACATGACTATAGGTTCCTAAAGTAAAAACAATAACCTTATAGTAGCCAGAAGTCACAATGTGATTTCAGTTTCTGAAAAACTCTGAAATCCCTCGGGAGAAATTAAATGGGTAAAATACTTCTGGAATCAAGGCTGCTAATAAAGTTTCACTGTTGTACTGTATTATGCCACTTTACTTGAAAATCCAGTACAGACTTCAAAACAGGGTCAGCACAGTACAAATAATCAAGCAATACGTCCATGCATGTGTAAGCTTGTGTGGATGTACCAAGGTTGATCAGCAAGGAGACAATAAAGCAGGATTGAATATGTATTAAATAATGCTTTACATCTGATAAGACTAGCTAATGGCTGCTTAAACTGGGATCAAGCTCCCTTATCCATCTCCTCCTGTCATTAGTGTTGAACCATAAAATCTTAATTGCCTCATCTCTATGGACTTGTTTAAATACATCCCATATAATGGCAAAAACATTAAATAAAAATAGAGACAGTGGAATTATAAGACAACACAAGCCATATTCAAACATTTTAAAAGTACATGCATTTCTTGGAAATCAAACCCACAACCCTGTTGCCAGCACCATGCACTCCTATAGAGAGTTTCTGGCTGTTAACACATCTGGAACTTTAAATCTTCTTTATAATGATCTCTTAAGGCCAAGAATTCCCTTTTTAGGTCCCATCACAATGTTCTGATTTCAGGGCATCACATGGACAGTTCAGATAAGTCGTGGTGATCCATGAAAGCAGCGGACATGATATCATCCCCATTCCCCTCAACATCACACCCCATCTGCTGACCCCAGGCTTGCTACTCTTAAAAATTTATCTTGTATGCGGTTACAAGTACATCTGACCCTTTCACCACTCATAAAGTACATGGCACTGTAACCTACACCCCTCTAGAGGATCAAACTAGCCTTTGATCATCCAGGAGGCATGGTCCATCTCAGCCTTAAGCAGGCTGCTGAGGAAGCCATTTTGAAATTTAAGATTAAGAGAGGTGAGCTGAACTTAACATTAAAGTTACATGACAAATAAACAATGGGAAAAAGCCACCACAAAAGTATCGTTCTGGTAAATGAACTATTGAGAATCTCTTTCCCAGCTGCTGAGTTTCAGCTTGTTCCTCTGACCGGCTGTCAGGTTGGAGTCTAAATAATGCTGAACACTCCATGTTTTAATACCTTGTTAAAGTCCCATTAGACATGGTCTGCTGGTGAGCTGCACTCACTGCTTTCATATGTCCACAAGCTGTGTGGCTCAAACAGCCTCCAGCTCTGTCCATCAACATGATGAATGTTTGTAATGCTTCTCTTAATAACCAGTATTTAAAGCCACATGCAATGTTGGGTAATGATACTTTTTAAATTACATTTGTGGTATACTGTTGTGTTACTCCCAAAAACAAAAAAGTACTTTCATTTCTAATTTCCAGTTTTAATAAGAAAATGTCAAATGTTAAAGGTGGTGCATTGCTAAATTCTGCCATTTTGGCAAATTAACACGCCCGCACTCCAAAACACCACCCCACATCCAAACTCACTGCTATCATTTTGTTGCACCACAGAGACAGGTATGATTTCCTAAAATACCTGTAAAGTAGTAGGGACATTTTATGCGTTGTATAACTTATGCAAACCATGAAACCAATTTTAAAAACAACTAAGCAACACACACCGTCCAAGACAAGAAGAAACTTTATAAAAAATGGAAAGTATGACGGCACACTCACTCACTTAAACTTTATTTAAACCAACATTTCAGCCAAAACCTTGGTTTAATTAAATTTATGCAAGTGAGTGTGCAGTCATATTTTCTTTTTTTAATTAACTTTTAGCCAATGACATTCAATTTTTCTATTGATCAGACAGCCTTTTGTTGTGCAATGTGTTCACCATTTTACACAAGCTTGCTTAACAAATCTGTGCTAAATGGTAGTCCTCATAAAACTTATTTAGAAACCCCATGCACTTCAGATTTTATTAATAGGAGATATATATATATATATATATATATAGGTTATATGACTTTCTCAAGTTTAGTGGGACAAATTATTTTTCAACCAAAGAGAAGAGCATTAATCAAGATTGTTGGTTGAACAGGACTGAGGTTCAATGGGCTAACAAAGGATGCAGAATGCTTAGGGAATTCCAAACACAGCCCCCTGCTGGCCAGTCTCACAATAGTCTAAAATATACACAAGGTTCTGCAATCAGCTGCAGGCAGCATCAGCTGTGGGCCGAGTGGCAGTCTGGCTTTCTTCTCCTGTAGGGAGGCTAAAGAGATGTCTCCAGACACCCACAGGAGGCCGATTCAACCTGACCCATTCACAGCAGTTGCTGCCTGTCTTCTTTACCTTCTTTAAAAGATAAATGGTAAAATACTTTATGAAGTATTACAAAAGCACCTTTCTGCATTTCATTAACATATAAATTTAAAGGTGTGAGAGTGTCAAATTGTCCATACAATCTACAGATTCGAAGACTTAAAGTTGACCTTTGCATCCTTGTTCCCTACTTCACATCTCACATAATGCAAAGACACTCAGTTGAAGTATTGGCATGTTTGTAACTGGTCAGGCTGAGAGACCGGCTTGCTGACCAACTAAACCAGCTGGTTTGATTTTTTAAAAGTGATAAACTCAGAACTAAATAAAACATAGATTAAAATCAAAGGCGATACGAAGCATTAATACAAAGCATCTACAAAGAAAAGAAATCAGACTGCTGATTACTGTCACAGGTTTCAGGTGCAGCTCCACAACACCTGCACACCTACTTCAGTTTTATCTTCTCTTGATTCTTTTGGGGTTTCCCCCTTTCTGTCAGTCTCTGCTAATATTTCAACAACACACACAAACCAAGTCTTTCCTCTCCCTTTTAAAATCAACCAAGCATTATAAACAACAATTGTTTACTTTCCTGTAATTATCTCAAGGCAATAAAATAAAGAGGAAACTCAATGGGAAGGTGTTATACATTTTGTTTTGGGCTGCAGGCTCTAACTGTATAAATAAAGCATGCATGCTTCTAAAAACATAAACAAATGCACATACATGCAGGTGTAGTGCAGCTACAATGACTTACAATAACACTTACTAGTCGGTTTATTCTAGAATCTTTTGATCTACAGGATGTGTATCATCTAAGACTCACATAATGAACTAATCAGATCCTCACTCAGTCTTTGTCATGTCTAACATTATTTTACAGTGTATAGTTTCTGAGCTCTTTCCTCTTAGGTGATAATCAATCATGTTTATTCAGCATCTGCAGTCTGCATGGTGTTTCACCTGTGTATTTCTAACACAATAGCTAAAGCTAAAGGGATCAACAATACATCCGCTTCCTCAATAAAGATTACAACTGGTCACTGGCTCACACTGTAAATTGCTGTCATCAGCTTTATTTCTCTTGTTAAAAGCTTTAATCATCTTTTGTCTTGTCTAAGACAAGCTGAAGCTGATCTTTCAATACACACAAAACTCAGTATCTCATACCTAAACTTCTCATTTCTCATCTTCAGACATTTTGGAATGGAATGAGCAGCGACTCGTTTAGCGTTATGAACAAATTACCTAAGACATGACATAATCTAATACTATATATATTTACATGCCAGTATTCTTTATGATGTCAGGATTTTATGAATGTTGATTATTAATTAATTGAATGATAAGGCTGTAAAGGAGATTTACGGAGAGTTGGAGGTGTTAGGTCATTATTTTTCACTTTAATGGTATTCGCATGTTTCACTGTTGACATTTGGCTAACTGTACTAAACCCACACACTGCACTTCAGCACTGTGCTAGCTCACTTTCCACTCTTCCACATCAGTGCTGGTGGATACAGACAATAATTGTCCACTTACTGTAGTTGGCAGAGTGTCTCAGTGTTGCAGAGTCACTGGCAGTCTTTTACTTGAGTGTTGTGTGTCCCTGAAGTTCTATCCCACAATGTAAAGCTATTTCCAAGCTCTGGATGCCCTGTCCTCTGGTCACATGCCAAGTAAGGGTTCAGTTTGGAAGAACTCTGCAAAGCCCACGTGGTCAGGCAAGCCCAGCCAAACGGCAGATGAAACGGCAGGAGCAGATGCGATCGATTATAGACTGCACCAGGGAGTCAGGGTTACCCACACACACTCATGCATACACTAACCCCCACAAACAGCAGAACAGCATCCCAGCTTCAGATGCTACAACTGAAAATTCAAAAAGCATATAAAAATCCTGCCACACTCATACACATTCATACACAGATAAATGTTCCCTCATATCCTCAGTAAGATGTTTTTATTATTCAGACCGCAGGATTGAAGGTCTTGTAACCGGAGCGCTTACATCCCTATAAATCTGGCAAAGATTTTACGCTTGCCGGAATCATCATGGATGGGGGTTATCACCTGTTTTTAAGTACACTTCAATAAGCCTGTGGGTGTGAAGTGTTGTGTAAACACTCCTCAGCAGTTCTTCTCATCGCTGTCAGAATTCAAATGTGCTGATAGGCCTGATTTATGGAGTGAGGATCAGAGAGCATAACCAGTCTGTAAGCCCACATGGGAGCCAGGAATTCATTAGCTCCTTTAAGAAATACAACAGTGATGATAAAATAAGATGACAGGAGGAACGAGAATGATGTCAGAGTGATATTTATGATTTCATACCTGAATCTGTTATCAACAAACAGCTATTGTAAGTGGATAAAACAGAATCTCTTATTGTCACTTAAATAAGGGGTTTTTAGAAATGTTCAGCACAAGAACAGGAAGTTGCCCATTATACATTGCTGTGCACATTAGTGCATGACATTAAAAGTAATGCATCATTTTGAACAATGTGGTAGTTTTTACATAAAATGATCTAGCACATCTAGTGTTTCATTTTATCAAACACTGTTGGATGAAAATACGTGAATTTATAATTTTATTAAAGAATTCACTAAATAAACAACTCAACAAATGAAGAAGCACTCCTAGTCGTAGAGCTTAGTTATATCAGAAACAGTACGTTAAAACTTAATAACAAAATAATTCTCTAGCTCTCGATAACCTACTGTAAGTTCTGTAAAAACAAACGTGAGATGTTTCCTAACAAGAATCCAACATCCTTTAAAACATCAAACTGTTGACTAACAGATGTGTATATTTCTGTCAATGTACTCAGATATTGTGTTCCAGACAGGTTGTCAGTCTGTCCGTTGCTTGGCAACACAAAAAGCTTACTGTTTTGACTTCTTTTGGAACTATTTTAATTGCCAGAGAAAAATATTAAATGAGATACAAGTTATTTATTATTATTATCATCATTATTTGATTATTGAATATTTGTCTATAAAACCTCGTAAAACTAATACCACACGGGTATTTATTTTGTTGTTCTAAATATCAGCGTGGCTGTAATTACCTGCAGGTGACATGCTGATATACTATCAGGGCTATAGCAGTAATTCACCTAGACAGCTGGTCCTCTGTAACAACAGCAGATGTACTATCATTTACTTATCTTCTGTCCATGAGACAATTGAGGACACGACATGTGCATTGTACAATAGAGAGGATTTAATGCCACCAGAAAGAACGATTTAAGAAAGGAAGTGCCAAAACATTAATTACAAAAACGAACTGATCCCCGTAAGCCTGCAGAGATTTGCAGAGATTTTCCTGTTTCCCTGAGAAGCAAACAGTTGAGGACATGACCATTCCTCATAAGACATGACATCATTATACAGCTTTTCATTTCCAGCTTCATTTTCACTCGTCCGGCTCTGAGATCCACTTATATCACTATATAATACTACATATTTAACATGTGCATGTTCTCTCAGCAGCCCAGTCAGTTTTTATATTCTGGCTGATTGATCTTCTTGTTTAGGGAACATGGAGAAAAACAGATGAACTCATATTGTAAGTTAACATACTGTAAGACACAACTCATAAGACAAATCCCAAGTGAGATCTCAATATCTCAGTTGTTTATTGTAGACAGCAGTGAAAGCAAATGAAAACATTTGCTAGTGTTTCAGAAGAGATTAATCTCAAGGTCTAAACCTGTGCTCAGATTTTTGTTCGGATCAGCACAGAGTTTACGATATAAAACACTCCCAAACCAAATTATCTTATTTGGGTTTATTTTTTTATTTCCTCAGAAACTAGAATAAATGTCTGACATACAGTTGATACCTAAAAGACGCATGACACACCTATAGACTTCTGAACAATGACATTTTCTTCTGCCCCCAAAAATGTATATTTCTCATCAGTTCCCTATCAAAAGCTACACTCGATGCTGCGTTTCAATACGCTAATGAGAACATTCTTTGTTCGACCGGTTGTGAAGCATGTGTGTCAAACACGCCAAGAATTGGCTTAAATAACCTCGGCAGGTGACGCAAATGATTGTACGCACCTGCGGGTTATAAATAGATGTGAAACGAACACACCCTCAGGTTTCTTTGTCTTCAAGGACCCTGTTGTGTGTGTGAGCTGTATAAGAGCTAAAGCTGTGTGTGAGAGCTAAAGCTGTGTGTGCAGTTTATA
>JAZGTI010001580.1:0-35569 GCA_036877585.1 Botia kubotai
AGAAGATTATGAACAATCTAAAGGAAAGGGCAGTTTTCCCGCCATGATCACTCCAGGATATGAATCGGCAAAGAAAGCAAATACACTGGCTAGCAACGTAAGTCTCTGTCCAATCAGATCTACCGTAACATCACTATGGCATTTCTTTACTATAATAAAGTAAAGATAAAAAACGAATAACTATTTTCTATTTTTTTTTTCAGTTGGAATATAAAAAAGGACACGAAGAAAGAATGTCAAAATATACCACTGTGACGGACACGCCCGATGTTCTCCTAGCTAAAAACCAAGGGAAAATCGTTAGTGATGTAAGCACAAATTTGAATATTTTATGAGGCTAAAAATTCCTATACGGTATGTCTCTAATTTAGCATCTTCTGTTAAAAGTACGCTTACACAGAGGAGTATGAGCAACACAGAGGCAAAGGCAGCTTTCCGGCACACTTCACACCTGGATATCAGGTGGCCAAAAAAGCAGGCGAGATGGCCAGCAAAGTAAGCGTCCAAATGTAGCGTGCATTTGAGTTGTATGTGACCTGCACTTGTACGGTGGCTGTAAAACCAGGGATGTTTGTTTGCAGGTGAAGTATCAACAGAAATACGAGCAGGAGATTAAGGGGAAGGCCAGCACTGATGCAGGAGCTGCAGAATTTGCTCTGGCCAAAGAGAATGCAGATCATCTTAGTCAGGTGAGGCTTTTGTACCTGCATCAAAAGAGCAAGAGTGTTCACTGTGGGGGACGAGGTGTCATGTGATTGTGATGAACCGGGTCTCTCGTTTCTTTAGCATGTCTACACAGAGGAATACGAACAGCAGAAAGGCAAAGGCAGCTTTCCTGCCATGATAACCCCTGGATACCAGATGGCCAAGAAAGCGCATGACATGGCCAGTGATGTGAGTATCACCATTGCTGAGGTGGTCTGTCATGAGTAGATATTGTTTCACATGTGTGACGTTTCGCACATTTCATGGTGTCAACTGGAAAAAGATTTAGACAGCTAATTTAGACAGCTATTTAGACAGCTTCTGTCCCAGTAAATATAAGTCAATGAACCTATTATCTTAATCTAGTATTTAATATATTGCGTTGCATTTTTATAACATCTTAAACCGAGAAAATCCATGCAAATATTAATGACCAAATCATTCCCTAAACAAAGACATTTTTAGACACATGACAACTGCGTCAGTGAAAAGCACACGTACAATGTAAATGACTGATGCTCCCTCACACCACAGGAATCCATCCTGACAGATCCTGGACAGCGGACTGAGCTTTTCTGCTATTGTTGTGTTTGAATAACACTTACCTGATCCTCTCTCTCCATATTTAACCTGCAGCTGAAATACAAGAAGGACCTGAACAAGATGAGGGGAACTTCTGCATACCACACTCTAAACACTGATGACAACCTGACTCTGAAGAGCGCACGCAAGATCAACAAGCTCGTGAGTGAGGTGAGCACGTATGCCCTCTGCCCTAAACATACATCAGTACGTCTGCCTGTCTATCTGTCTCAATAAAAAAATCAATAAATATAATGTTTAAATGATCCCACCCCTAATTTTTATTTTATTCGGGTTCCGAGATATTACTCAGGTTCCTTCTTGGCAAGTCCAGTTTCTAGGGTTTAGGGGTTTTATTCGAACCTCTAACCCCAAGCAATCCAAAACAGTGAACAGTGGCGCATCGTTTAGTTAGCTGTAGATATGTAACATGATTTTTGAATAGACTTTTAGGGGATAGCGCAGAGTGAAAGAGCAGATGAAAGAGCAGATGAAGTATTTAGCTCAGACATACAGTCTCCACACCTCCATTCTACTGGTCTCTTCCATGAGCCCTCCAGCTGAGTCCAGCCACTCACAGACATAAACAAAGAGAGCTCAGAGGCCAGGAGGATGATGACATCATTCCATGCCGACCCTCTCCCTTGAACAGTGCATCTGTCTGCATGCCAAAGCGTATACCTGATCATGCTACAAATACCACGTCATCATCCTGTCGTGATATACAAGCATATGTCAAAAGAGGAGCGCCAGGCCACCACAAGTAATAGAGATTGTATCACTGCATACCTGACCTGGACTTCCTTTTCCTTTTTTTCAGGTCGAATACAAAAAAGACCACGAGAGCACGAAAGGCCACAGCATCAACTACTGCGACACCCCGCAGTTCAAGAATGTGTCAAAGATCGCCAAGTATACCAGTGATGTGAGTGCCAAACCAGTGATATAACTGTTATATCCACAGAATGACAGCATATTCTATAGTTAGAATGGTACTGTGCAGGTCGCACACGTGCAATTCGTGCATGCTCACGCGATAAAATAACATTACATATTCTAGCAAATCTTATTCTAGAAACGCATTTGGAAATCTTACAAGCCTTCGAACGAAATTAATTATAATGCCGGTTGTGTTTTTTGCTTGATTACAGAATAAGTACAAAGAGAATTACACCAATCACATGAAGGGTCACTATGAGGGGGGCGGCATCGACAAGAAGACCATGCACGCCATGAATGTCAGAAAGCTAGCCAGTGACGTAAGAAGAAATCGCATTATCTCTCTTGTGCAAGTTCATCCCTGGCATAATTGAGAGCAATGTACATATTCACTGATGATATCTGATTGATTTTAGATCGCTTATAAATCAGAATACGAGCAGGAGAAAAACGTGCAAGGCGAGTACAACTACCCAGCCACTATTACCCCATCCTACCAGTCCCAGAAAAAACTAGAGCCACTCAAAGATGTAAGTCTGCCATTTTTCACAAACTGCTTTAAAAAGGAGATTTGTATTTCAGTAATTGTTGCCTCCTTAATTGCTTTAACTGAACGGTGCTATTTTAGTGTTTTATGCTAATTTTTAAGCGAAAATTACATTTTTCCCCACATAGAAAAACTACAGACAACATATTGACAAACTGAAATTCAGCCAGGTGACGGACACACCTGAAATTGTGCAAGCCAGAATCAATGCCCAACAACTGAGTAATGTAAGCCTCGGTTATCCTTCTCATCATGATGCCATTTTAAGGCATTTAATTGAACATACAGTATTTATTTATGCCTCACGTATACTCTCTCACTATAAAGCTGAACTACAAAGCCAACTACGAGAAGACAAAGACGCAGTATACGTTATCTCAAGATACACCAGAGCTTAAGAAGGCCAAAGCCAACGCAGAGCTCGTCAGTGATGTAAGCCTATACTGTACTTACACATACCAGAACTTTGACATATCGTTTGTCATCCGTATACAGAATGTCGTTCACAGGTGTTGATTGCATTGTTAAGTGACCTTTCTGCACCATCATAGATCAAATACAAGGAGGACTGGGAGAAGAATAAATCTACAGCATGTGACATCGGCCTGGACACACTGACAATCAGAGCTGCCAAAGCCTCTAGAGATCTTGCCAGTGATGTAAGAATCTGTTCAAATGTAAAACGTCTTTGAAATTGGAGCTTTATCTTAAAGCTGAATTTTGAACCTACTTTGAAATGGTGGGCTGATCTGATCGGCCTGTGAATTTTAGCAATGGCCCTCGATTAAAGTGTCTTATAAATAACGCTTGATGTACATTTTTTTGGGTTGTACAGATCAAGTACAAAGAGTCATTTGTAAAGAACAAGGACAAAGCCATAGGAATGGATGTGAGCGACTGTAAAACACTCCACTCGCTTCAGGTAGCCAAGCTGAGCAGTGAGGTGAGCCCTGGAATCAAGAGCAACACATTGTAAACAGAATCAGGAAAGGTACACCAAACATGCATTGCACAAATTAAGAAAGCAAAACCGTCATGTTTCCTTAGGTTGCTTATAAAAAGGGTTCTAAAGAGACTCAGTCTAAGTGCAACCTGCCTTTGGACATGGTGAATCTGAGCCATGCCAAGAAGGCTCAGGCCCTGGCCAGTGACTTAGACTACAGGAAGAAGCTACACGATTATACAGTCCTGCCCGATGACATGAAAGTGCAGCAAGCGAAGAAGGCCTATCAGCTACAGAGTGATGTAAGATTTACTGTATACAAGATTACAGTATGAACATTATAAAAACATGTAACATACATCTACTATATGAATACTAATATTTTAAATTCAGAACCAGTACCGATCAGACCTGAACTGGATGAAGGGAGTGGGTTGGGAGGCTGATGGCTGCTTGGATGTGGAACAGGCCAAGAAAGCAGGAGAACTCGTCAGCGAGGTTGGTCATTACAGTGTGTATTTGAGTTGTTGTGTATTTGTCTATTCCTTCAGTTTCTATAATTGTGTTTTACCCCTCTACGCAGAAAAAGTATCGGCAGAAGGTGGACAGTGTTAAATTTACACAAGTTGCTGACACTCCCTCCATCAAACATGCCAAGAAGAGCCAGGAGCTTCAGAGCGAGGTAAGATATGATCCGACCTCATTGGATGTCCACCCCCCACACCATTTGATTGGTTAAACCCTGTCTGACACGGATCTGCCTTTTATCATTCTCAGCTAGCATACAAGGCAGGAACCGAGCAGATAATGCACCAGTACACTATAAGCAAGGATGAGCCTCTCTTCAAACAAGCCAAAGCTAACGCAGAACTTCTTAGTGGGGTATGAACTGAATCATGACCGAACCTGTTATGGTTCACAAATAACTTGCACAGCAACTAACATCCACTGCCTGCTTTTAATCAACACATTGTGCTTTTCAGAAGTCATATAAGAGTAGCTGGGAGGAGCAGAGGGAGAAGGGCTTTGAGCTGGGCATGGACACACTTTCCATTCTCGCTGCCAAAGCCACAAGAGATCTTGCCAGTGATGTGAGTGACCGTATAACCGTCTAACACACATGACCGACAACCGAAGCTATAGTACTCTAAATAGACACTGTAATATCTGATGGGACTGATGTTTTTGTTAATGTATCTAGGTGAAGTACAAGCAAGAATACGAGATGACAAAGGGGAAGATGATTGGCGTGAAGGCCGTGTCAGATGATTCTCAGATGGCCCATTCCACCCTGGCCACCAAACTCCAGAGTGACCTCAGCTATAAGAAAGAGTATGAGGACACCAAGACTAAGCATAGTGCCTCCCTCGATATGATGACCCTCACCCATGCAAAGAAAGCCCAGGAACTGGCCACTGAAAGAAACTACAAAACATTCCTACACAAGTACACCAGCCTTCCCACTGACATGAAACTGGAATGGGCCAAGAAAGCTTATGGCTTACAGAGTGATGTAAGACTTCCGATATGAGCATGCTATCCCAGCATGCAATTTATATGGCATGGATTCATTGAAATGATTTACTTGTAAAGCCCACAAACGCCAAATGCATTAACATGCACGTAGATTTAGAATCCTGATTGATATGTTTCTTCACAGAAAAAGTATCGCTCGGATCTGAACTGGATGAAAGGGGTGGGCTGGGAGACCTCTGGATCCCTTGATATACAGCAGGCCAGGAAAGCTACAGATTTAGCCAGTGAGGTACAGATCAGATTCCCATGAACACATACACACTAAATGTCTAACTTTTACAACCCTTTAACTCAGGAAAGTTCTAGGTCATCTTCAGCATCTCCATCAGTATATAACCATCAGAGGAGCAGTTATGTAACGCTTGTAAATTAATAGCTGAAGAGGTTAATAGCTGGGGTTATATATATCAGAGATAAGTATAGGAATGGAATACTTCCTCAATGCATCAGCACCATGTATAGTAGTTTAGAGGAACATTTTGATAAGTAAAAAACAAGAACAGAATATTGCATGTTAAAAATAATTATATATGTGAAAAATTTTGGACAAAAAAACAGGATGGTGTAAAGTATGCAAAACCTACATAATGTGTAGGCAGCGCCCCAATGTAAATTAAACTGGTGGAACTCTTTATACTTCTTTATCATAAATGTTGGTAATTGCAAATATTGGCCTATAGATGGCAGCCAAGGCAAGTAACTGAGTACAGATAGCTCAAGTCCTCTTAAACAGAAATAAACACATGCCTGGGGTTGAGGTTTCATTTGTGTTAATTTAGGTTTTCTGAAATGTAGCAAATACTTAACGCATATCATCACTGTTTTTTAGGGGGGACTGAATGAAGAGACAGTTTAGATGATAAAACACACTTATCTCAACACTTACACCATTAACAATGGATAAAATCTGTGTATGTTCCAGAACAAATACAAACAGCATGTGAGTGCTCTGAAGTTCACTAGCGTGGAAGACACACCAGAGATGGTGCAGGCCAAAATCAGCAACAAACTGGTGCTAGATGTATGTATACTTGTATACTTTCATATCATACATGATGTAATACTGTAGAAATACATAGCAATGGTTACTTGTAAATAGTAGTTTTTGCATATTAAGCTGGGATAAAAAAGTATTTTAAACTAAACAACCGAATGTGTTTTGTTTATTGCATGTGATTGCAAAATCAATTGCATTAAAATTGGAATTAAAAATTCTACAGCATAAATGTAATGTCATATCTTGTAACCTTGATCTTCATGCAGAGATTGTACAGAGAGAAAGGAGAAAATGACATGCACAAGTACACGCTTGTTGGAGACCTACCAGAGCATGTGCAGGCAAAGATCAATGCTATGAACATCAGTGAGGTGGGAATCCATTACACACCTACTGCTGTTTCTGTTTTAGAAGCTATTAAAAACACGCACAAGCAATTTAAGTCCCACGTTCACTTGTTAAACTGAGAACTCTTGCGTGCAGTCACGTTACAAAGAGTCCTGGACAAAGATCAGAGATGCTGGCTACAAGTTACGTCTGGATGCTATTCCATTCCAAGCAGCCAAATCTTCTGCAGAAATCCTCAGTGATGTAAGTATTTAGGACATCATAGAAATTTAATACTGTCAATCTGTCTACCATCTAACTGTATAACTGCAACCTCCAGCAAAAGTACAAAGCACAGTTTGAGAAAACCAAGGGGAAGATGATTGGTCTAAAGGGACTGGAAGATGACATAAACATCGCTCACTCTGTGCATGCCACGAACATACAAAGTGACGTGAGTATTCACAAGCAGGGCTTGAGCGTGAAGTTGGAGGAAGAACAGAGAACATGAGTGATCGTGTGATAATCTCTCTGCTTAGATCAAATACAAGAAGGATTCTTCCAAGGTACATTCTCAGTTCCACCTGCCCATGGACATGCTGGACGTGCTCCATGCTAAGAAGGCTCAATCTCTGGTCAGCGATTACGATTACAGACTGACATTACACAAATACACAACACTGCCCGATGACCTCAAGGTGCAGGCTGCCAAGAGAGCATATGAACTGCAAAGTGAGGTAAAGCCCTCCTCAATATACATGAACTACCCCAATACAATTATTTTTGCTCATTTCTCTGTAGCAGGTTTTATTTAGGGGGCAAGGGCCCACGAATGGGCCTCAACAAACTGCCAAGGGGGCCTCAGATTGATATTAAATTATTTAAAATAAGAACGAAAAAGCATTAAAATTAGCTAAAGCTACTAAAAATCTAGATATTTCTTAATATTTAGTTGTTTTTATAATTAATATACATTGTTCAAGTAAAGCTAAGCTCTGGAATGTTTATTGACTAGAAATTGGGGAGGTGGGGGGTCAAATAATGTTGCTGCTGAAAGCTGTGTGATCTTCAATGTGCTGTTTATACAACAGAAAATCTACCGCTCTGACCTGAACTATCTGCGTGGTGCGGCCTGGATTGCCACTGGTGCTCTACAGATCGAAGGATCCAAACGGGCTACGGATCTGATCAGTGAGGTATGACTGGCTATTTCAGAATCAACACCTTGATCCAGCTTGGTTATCTGTTTATTTGAAACCTTATATATTAACGTATATAGTACATTTCTTTTATAGAGAAAGTATCGCCAGCAACCCTACGCTTTCAAACATACATCCGTAACGGATTCCCCAGATATTGTGCATGCTAAGATCAGCGGGCAGGTCGCTAATGAGGTAGGAGGTCATTCCTAATATTGTCACAAGGTGCATTTACATGGAGCATGTATTCCGATTGTAATGGTTTCAAAGTTCAATCTGAATGAAAGTGTGTCGTGTAAACACCCCAATCAGAATGATTTCAATTAGAATAACAAAAAAGTGTGCGTGTAAACGTGGCTACTTCGAAATTTCGATTCACAGTGCAACTAGATTATATCTTGTGATCCGATCTTCTTTAGCGCTTGTACAAAGAAAAGGGGGAGAACTTCAGACACAACTACACCATTACAGCGGAGAGACCTGAAATCACCCAGGCCAAGATTAACGCCGCTAACTTCAGTGACGTAAGCTGAGCACTCAAAATCTATTTTCGTGTTTATGGATATTCCTCTCATAAAATCCAAACTAAAGCCGACAGGTCATTTAAAAGATATTAAATATATAAAAAAAAAAGATATAAAAGTATAAAAATGAAATTGCGTAAAGAAACATTGTTTTAATGATCAGTTTTCTATAATATAATCTAATACAATATATCTAATATAATAATAATGGTTATATTTCAGCTTAAGTACAAGGAGTCCTGGTATGAACTCAGAGCTCAGGGTTATAAACTCACCATGAAGGATATCCCCTTCCAGGCTGCCAAAGCCTCCACCAGCATTGCTAGTGATGTAAGAATAACTTCTCTATATTTACACACATAAACATCTATGGGCAAAAACAAGGTCTAATAAACGCTTGCATTAGCGTCCTTAACCAATCATACACATGTTTGTGGTCTCTAGAAGACTTTGACCATTCACACTTCCACACTAAAATCCAGTGTCAAATCGAATCTGCTTTGACAGTACCAGTACAGGCACAACCACGTGTTGGAGAAGGGCAAGCACATCGGTGCTCGCAGCATTCTGGAGGACTCGAACCTGATGCACTGCTTGGAGATGGGTCGTCTGCAGAGTAACCAGAACTACCGTAAAGACGCCATGTTCACCAGCGGCAAGTATCAGCTGCCACTAGACATGATGAACCTGGTTCATGCCAAGAAGGCCCAGGCCTTAGCCAGTGACCAGGATTACAAGACCCACACGCACTCTTACACCGTCCTACCCGATGACATGAAGCTGCAGTGGGCCAAGAAGGCATATGAACTTCAGAGCCAGGTGAGAAAGACAACAGAAGACCATATAAGATACAACTGACTAGTAGATATGGATGGAAGTCTTACAGTCAGGGTACAGATTAACCGTTTTGCCCATCAACTGCCTGCCCACCACTTTACAGCATTTTTTAATAGAACTGTCATTTCCAATATGGTAATTCCAAGCATCTTGGAGATGTTGCCAAAGCATTTATAGACTCTATATTGTAGACACTAAGCAAATGACCTATTCCCTTTTCCCCAAAGAATGTATACAAATCAGACCTGAACTTTATGAAAGGAGTGGCTTGGGACTCAGTGGGTGCAGCCCAGCTGGAATATGTAAAGAAAGCTGGAGAGCTCATTAGTGATGTGAGTATGACTTACAGTAACATACTGTAATTTATTATGCTAACACTATTGAGGTTCAACCAGTCTGTATTTAAACCATGAAATTAAATGGCTGATAAATGCTTTTGCCTCGTTTTCTTCTGCAGAAGAAGTACCGTCAACATCCTGACAGTCTGAAGTTCACCCAGGTGGCTGATTCACCAGATATCATCCATGCAAAGAACAGTTACATGCAGTGCAGCGAGGTAAACTTCAGCAGGATTCAGTGCCTCGATCAGTGCCTCGATCAGTGCCTCTTTTAGATATCTGTCGACAGTAACAGCTTTGATTTATGCATATAAAACAATACATTTGTCATTATTTCAGAGGTTGTATAAGTCTGGAGACTCTGAGTCCATGCACAAATACACTTTACCCCCTGATCATCCGGACTTCATCAGAGCGAAGATCAACGCACAGCAAATCAGTGATGTAAGCTTGCTGTTGTTAAGATACCCTCACAGAAGTTTCCTTATTTCCCGGTACATCCTCTAAGATGATCAATTTACCCCTTTATATGTCTCTGCAGAAAGTTTATAAAACATCAGGTGAGCAGGTTAAATCAGCAGGTTTTGACCTCCGGTTAGATGCCATTCCCTTCCAGACAGCCAAGACTTCTAGAGAAATTGCAAGTGATGTAAGTCAAAATTAAAATCTTTAATCTCACAAATTCTTTACTGTTTTAACTAAGATGAAGTCTGTAATTTCTGTGACATTATTGTTTTAACACATAATGGTTTTTGATATATGATATATAACGTTAAAAAATTAATGTAAGTAATGTTACTGCAAGAGCTTTGAGAGAACTTTGAAAGAACATTCCCTGTTAGCTGGAAAATGGTTTATATATGTACAAGACAAAGTATTTTTGACAAGAGACACGCTTTACCTTTAAGTAACTATTGTTAGTGGCCCGTAGTGTACAGCATTTTGATTAGATGTATTTTGCACCTTTCTTATCTCAGTTCCGCTATAAGGAGGCATTCGTGAAGGATAAGGGCCATCAGGTGGGTCTCCTTAGCGTTGAGGATGACCCCAAGATGAGACACTCACTGGCTGTGGGGAAACTCCAGAGCGACAACGAGTACAGGAAGCAGTTCCAGGAGACGCGCTCTCAGTTTAAGAGCCACGCCGACCAGCCTGCGTTCCTGCATGCTAAAAAGAGCCAGGCTCAACTCAGCAACCAAAACTATCGGCAGCATCTCCATGACTACACCTGTGATGCCCATCAGCTCAATGTCCAGCACGCTAAACAGGCCTACAAACTGCAGAGCGATGTAGGAGCAGAGTTTGGTGTTGTTTTGTTATGAATAACTGTTTTGAGGTGTACGCTAATGTTTGAAAATATCAAACATTATCTGACAATATAATGAAAATATCTGACATCAGTGACAAAACAAACTGTTTACCATTTGAATGTAAAAGTATGATCTTCCAGTGACTTGGTGGTAACTTTTGACAAAAGTTTCCCAGAATGTAGTATTTTACTGATTAGGTTAAGTGCCCACTGTTGTCCTTATGTAGTAAGGTTTAATGTCTCTGGTTGCAGGTGAACTACAAATCAGATCTGAACTGGATTAAAGGTGCGGGCTGGACCCCTCCAGGCTCTCTTAAAGTAGAAATGGCCCGTCGGGCAGCAGAACTGGGTCTTGCTGAAGGACTAACCACTGATGAGGCGATAGCCAAGTACCAAGAACTTATGGTGAGACAGCTTGTATCTCATGCTCATTCTTACTACCAAACTCCTGTAGTCATGTTCCTGTAGCTCAACTTGTTAGAGCATTGCATTAGCAGTATAAAGGTTGTTGGTTCAATTCCCATGGAACACATACTGATAAAATTGTATAGCTGGAATGCACTGTAATTCACTTTGAATGGAAACCTCAGCCGCATGAATAAATGTAAACCACTTTCCACTTTTTATTCCTATAATCTCCTTCTTGTGCTTCCTTGTGCCGCAGATGCTCCAGAGAGAACTGGAGTTCCAGGAGCAGCAATCCAGCACAGAGCAGACAGAAACCACACAGGAGTTCCAGCAGCCTGGAGTCAATCCTGATGCCATGGAGATCCTCCACGTCAAGAGGAAGAAGACCATTCACACCGCGTTCAAGCAGGCCAAGACCACAAAATCCATCACGTCACAGTCCGTTGCTTCCCACTCAACTGCAAGTCAGTCTATCAAAAACCAGTCCACCAAAAAACAGTCCATTACGAGCCAGTCTCATGCCGACCAGTCCAGCTCAGGGGAGATCAGTCAAAACCGGGCCATAACGGATCAGGCTGCTGCAAAGCCAGGAACAAAGTAATCGGTGTAATCTGCCATTTTTGTCCTCCATATTTTAGTTTTATAAATGGAATTTATGAACATCATGTAGATACTGATGTTCTTTGTATTTATGATTGATCTATGAATGAGGGAAATCTATAAGTGACACGTGAATGTGAGGATGGTTAAAGTAAGTGTAAACTGAAGGCTAAACAATGAAAACCAACCAAACCTAAATGAGGTTTAAAAAGGTGATTATTGTTATAATGACCATGTGGGCATTTTAGAGTTGATCAAGGCAAGTCTGGAGTATGGTGAAGTATAGTGTAGTGAATTAGTATGAGCATGTTTCTGAATAAGTGCCAACGGTAAGTTCATATCCCTACTCGGTTTAAATATGATAAAGTAAATTGCAAACCTGGTTGGTTTTATCACATTAATAACATTTAACATGTTGCTCTACTGGATTTTAGGGCTGTCGCTGGTGATGCATCTGTATTTGAGATGTGGTTGTACTGTAATGTCTGACAAGCTGAGCTTTATAAAAAAGATTATGAGAAATAATTGCAACTCTGCTAGCAGAGTTAAAATAGCTGAACTGTAAGTAAATGTGTGAATTGACATACAAAAAAATAAAGGTTTTTGTTTGGAAATTCCTTCAAAAAATGTGTCGCACGGCATTTGTTAAACGGTCTTGGTCACTAGAGGGCAGTCCCAGACAGATTTTACTGTGAAAACATTTCAGAAGTTTGGGGATTTGTCTGAGGAAAGAAATGTTGTTTTCATGCTCTGTCACATAATAAACAGTGGGACATACAGAATAGATATAGATTGCTTTGTTTGAACACAAACCTTTTTACCAGTTTAGAAATACAGCATTAAGAGTTTCATCCTATCTAATGTGAGCCTAAGTATCTGGGCAATTGTCTCACACTTGTGTTTCTAAGTGATCAGCTGTCCCCAGTTGCATTCATTGTGTTGCAGTCTTGCATTCGGTAAAAACACATAAGAGCCAAAATGAAGATGATGGAGCTGAATCTGACAGAAAACCAGTGAAAATGTCCAAAAATGTGACATTATGTACGCTGGCATCATATTCATCTTTTATTCATAGAAAATTCCACAGCAAACAAAAGAATTTGTCCCTTACTGTCCAATTACTAATGGAGGACACGATAGATAGATAGATAGTTAGATAGATAAATAGATAGATAGATAGATACAGAGATACAGAGAGAGACAGATAGAGAGATAGATAGATACTATTTTTTTCTAAGCAGTTTGGAGAACTGTTCAGTGGGGTCTCACTGGATGTTACTGGGACATAATGAAAATCAGTTTAAGGAAATAAATCATGTTTATTTTCTTGCTTTTCCGGTGCAAGTGTTGACCCATAATGCCTAAAGCAGAGGTGCTGAGTAACCGTCGTGAAGGAACTGGTGATGGTTGGCCCACAGGGACAACTCTGATGAAAGTTCACAGCTGAGTTCTGGGCACTGGGTTTTTGGAATTGGTTACGGGAATCTTCATGGAAAAACCCACTTAACAGAAATAACCTCTTTATGTAGTCTCTGGTTAGTTGTTCCAGTGCATTATGGTTATTAGAACAGAAACCGTATGCTATGAATTGGTTAATGTTTGACGCATGTATTTTTTTTCCACATAACTCATAACTTTAGGCTTTTTTGGGGGCCTAGTCTCATTCCACAGAGCTTCCCCTTTCCTTTGTCACTTGTAGTGACCCCCTGTCAAAAAGACACCTTGAATATGTGGATGCTGGAATCCTGGTATTCTGGTGTAATTTAAAATTAGCTCATGCGACGAAAGATCTTATTAAGCAGATGTGAATGTTACTATATGCTTGGGAATAAAGTTAGAATAACATCATTTTATACTGATAAAAGTCTTATTTTGAACGGCAGTCAATGATGAAAAACACTTTTTAGAATAAGTTGTAATTACATTATTAACCAGCAGTGGCTGAAGGGGTCATGCTAACCATCTTGACCAGCACCTAACCAGCATAAATCGCATTGAACCAGCATGAAAATTCAGTGTGACTAGAAGTTCAGACTCGGCAGCTAGACTGAAATCTAGTAATGTAAACCTCATTAAAAGCGTTGGCATAATTTTGATCCGTTTTCAAAGGCGAATGTGCCCTGATGTTTCTGGCATTTATCTGAAATGAAAGCCTTGATCTGCAAATGTTTGAACAGAAGTTTTTATGATCTTTCGTGATGAAGATCATTTGCTAAATTCATAACACAGCCGATGCAATCCAAGAGCACCAATCTCTTTCTGGCACTGTCGCCGGTTTGCTTTTGCAGCGAACGGTAATGTGCCAGAGATCTTGGGAAACGCTGCCCTCGGAGTATAGTTTGCACATGTTGCAAATTTTAAATGTACCTTCAAGCTCATTTGGAAAGAAAAATACTGGACACTCTGTATTCCGTACGGCCAGCGAGGGGGGGTTCAGCGAGCACATGTAAATTCAACATGGTGGCCGGTCTGTTCTGTCCAGCTAGAATTGAACCCTCCGTTTAAAGAGTGCCACATGGCTTGTATAAAGAAGCCAGACCTAACGAGTTGTATTCCACTGGAGTATTGGCTTTCATGAGCCGGCCTTTCCACACGGAAAATAAAGAAATTCCTGAGTCTTCTGAGCTGCAGCGCAAACTGTCAGAATTAAATCTGTAGATGGAAAAACGAACATGCGCCTTTCTGCCTAAGAACTGTAACGCAACACCGGCGATATTTACAGACATGTGACAGATCAAGGACCAACAAATGATGTCTCTAAACTAATATAGCTACTTAATCCACCGTTGCTGCCTTCTGCGTGTTTACACAGCTAGCTTGTCTTTAATTTGCCATATTTAATGCATTATAGACCTCCTGTTCATTCCACCTGTTTTTCATGGCGATTGGCGAGGTGGGCAAAATAAATAGGAGCATGGATGATCCAGGGATTTAGTTCTGGGTGCCAGGGCAGGGTGACCTAAGTGTGAAAAGTAGAACAGGATGCATGTGAACGCCCGCTATGACAGGCCTCAGGGATTTCCAGCAGAGTGTGGTTTTCTTATGAGTTTTTACTGGATGTGGTTCCATTGGAAATCAACCTTTGCAATGGCCGTTACTCATGTGCACAAATAAAAAGTGTAGGGCACTGCGCTTTTGCATCATGGTTCCATGACATGACATTTAAAGCTAATTCGGTGGCTGGCTGTTTTTACCTCATCTTCGCCACAATGCCCAAGCTGCCAGTTTGTGATGCACAGGGTCACAGAGGCACTGCGGGACCCTGCAGAGGAGAGTTATAAAACCCCAGAGTTATAAAACCAAACAGGCCACATAAGTGTTATCAATTCAGTCATTTTTTACTGTGAGGTAAAAAGTCTTGCGATCACCCAAACTGAGCCTTTGCGATTCTCGATCATGCCCACAGCATCGCCTCCTGGGGACACTTCCCAAAATCTTAAAAAATGAACTTGATTGCGAAGTTATTTTTCTTGGCGTTAAAACCAAGCCTTTCTTTAACAAATATGCCCCTGGGGTCCAGTTATAGCTTGGTTTGGTGAATTGCATCCTCATGAGGTAATCAGAAGCATTAGGGCTGGCAGAGACAGCTATGGAAAACAGATATCCAAACTGGTAAGTTTTTCCATACTGTGTTTAATGCTATGTACAATGGTTGACATAAAGTCACGTAATCTTCACCAGCAAACATGAATTAAGTCGAGAGGGCAATGACTATAATTTACTTACATTGATTTGATCTTGGCTTACTGGTTATTTTGATCATTTAAAAAATATACATGTTCAGAAATTATAATTTATTATTGTAGGGTAATTAATATAATCTTTCCCACTGATGTCATTGACACAGATGCCCTGTGGTGTTTGTTTTATGAATCGAAAATGAACCAGGCCCTTAAAAGTACCAGTAAATTTTGTAGCTAAATTGCCCTGCTAGCTAGCTTGTGACAACCTTAGTTCAACAGCTAGCTTTTACGATCTCCTCACAGTGTCATAAAAACAGACCTCTGCTGTAAATTCACAGAGAGTTTGAGGTCAAAAATTGGCCATAATTTGTATCCTTATTAAAATTATATGCCAATTATTAGCTCACAAATATATTACATGGAATATAAACTCATCTATCCAGATGATTTGTTACGCAGGGTCCCTTATTTCATGCAATAAGTGGAAACTTTGCTACATTTCAAGTCCAATGTTATTAGACTGTGTCTTTTGCGTAATACACTTGTGTTCAGTCCATAAAGCTGTTATATAGTATGTCAGAACCTCAACAAAACATCGAAGAAGTTTGTTCAGATGTGAGCGCTTTACTTTTGTTCTAAAACAAAAGGATAATTTTTATGGGAACGATTCAGAATTCCATCTGTAGAAGTCATCTGTTTTCCTGGACAGTTTGACCTAAACTGGAAAATATTGTGCATTCAGTGTTTTCCTGCGCAATATATGATTAATGACGTTTCCTTATTTACCCTAATTACAGTGAACCAAACATTATCGTTAAAGCAACGGTGTTTCAAAATGAACGTTAAATAACGCATCACAAACTGACACACCGTCAAAAATTCAGAATGGAACAGGAAAATATATACATATATATATATATATATATAAAATATATGCGTAGAAACGCATACATGAACGTAAACCACAACGTATGGCTATTTGGGTGCTAATACTCTCAACCCCGGGATTAGCTTTGGAGACAGAGGAGATGAAAAGGAAACATTTACAGAGAAAAGCGCCTCTGTCAACAGATGGTACACTGGAAAATGATTTTAGGTTTGGACTGCCGTGTCAGCGCATTCTTCTGCAACTGGCAGTATTTTTGAAACATCATACTACCTTGTTTCCTCGGCAGAATTACCTTGGATAGTAGCCACTGTCAGATGGCCGAGTTATATTTATTGGTCCGAAACAGCGTCCTTAACTGAACCCATGTTGCAGGTCTGCAGGGCCTGATAGCAGAACACGTCCACACGCTACATCAATCCCCTTATGTCATACCATCTCATACCTTTCAGTGTTCCCCACATGGCTTTAATCAGTTCTTCAAATGCGTTCAAAGAGGCTCAAAAACTTGCTCATATTTGGACTTTTTCTGCGTGGTATGCTTGACTTTGATTTACCATCAGAAATTCCAAGTTATCCAGGTATCTAAAACCTTATTTTAAAGAAAAATCAGTTAGGATTGTTTAAACACCCATTTTATAATCTCTCATAGGAAAGGTTGAGATCTCTTTAGTATCTCAATTAGATCTCAAAATCACAGTTGAGATCTCTTCAGTATCTCAATTAGTTCTCCTAGACACAAATGAGATTGTGTCTAAGATATTTCTGCTGGGAAAAGGCCAATAAATCTCACGGGTCTCCACTAGATTCAGAAAAGATCTCAGCAATGCCACAAAATGAGCTCAGATTTGCCAAGTCTGCAATCAGAAGTCAAAATTGTTGAGGAATTTCAACACAAACTCAAACATTTCTCGTCAAATGTACCCAATTCCAGATTATTCTAGCTACACAATCTACAGCTACACTATATATTTATTTCTGTTTTAATTCCTGTCAGCAATTTGAAGAGAAACATCTGAGACGAAGTTTATACTTAAAGGAAACGCAACTGAGATCTCCATCTAAACTCCTGAGCTATGAAAGAGCAATAAAACTTTCCTCTGGGCTCTGTTCAACAAACAGCACTGTATCAACCATATATCATGTATGTCAGAGTACGGCAATATGCCCAGCAGGATCCCCTGCTTTAACGGTTATCTCTCTCGTGGTATTATGAAAATGATACTCTCATGATCTGTTACTCTAATGTTCTGAGGATGAAGTTGGTTTTGACGTACATTTGGAAATGAATTTGACACACCTTTGGCATAAATGTAGCGCTTGGCTATCTGTTTGTAAAATATTTTATTACAACTAATAAAAGTTCCTCACTTTTTCCCTGCACTCTGAGTTTATGATTAGTAGCTCTGAAACAGAGCTGTGGTCAGTGCCCCAAACTCACCCTGCTATTACACAGAGCTGCAGAATGCCAATTAGGCAATTCACCCTCACTCTTAATAATGGGTTATTCTAAGGGGGTTATTCTTCAAAAACAGACATGTGTTTATCTCTGTAGTGTATATTTGGAAGCCCATTTTAAATGGTAGGAGCAAATCATTTTGTTGGTCTGGTGAGCCGCCTTAAGTGAGTTCAAAATAAGAAGAAAAAGTAGAACATCTACTGTAAGTGCCACCTAGTGACCACCAATGTTCCCTCTCATTTATTTCAGCATTGAGAAAATTAACTTCAAAGTCCCTTTAAGGAAGTCTCGGCAACCAGCGGCCATTGTTGCAATACCTCTGGCTGCTATTTCAGTCATACAAGGCCAAGTCCTATCAACGTGAATAGGGAAAGACAGATATCTCTAAAATCGCTGACTGAGATCACAATTAAACAATGTATTTCTCACTAACTATTAAACCTGACATTAAGTGTACCAATTATGTTTCTTAAGATCAAATTGCGCTATAAAAAGCGTTTTTGTTCTGATCGCTTCAGGTACTGCGCGTGCGCAAAGGCTGTCAGGCACCTCGCAACATTTTATACAGAGCCCCTCCCCCAGAGAATCATTAGTGTTTAGTGATTGATGATTGGCTCTTTCTACTCATAGGCGGGACTTTCCCTCACTAGAGCAGCCAAGCTGAGCATTGCAGTTTCCCCCATTCATAGTAACAGAGCTGTGGCATCTTGTTAATTCTATAATCGTTGTTAACTCTTGAGTGCATAATTTTAGATTGTGATCAACATATACATAATGCCATAATTTCAAATCCCATATGATTAATATCAGCATTCCTCTGGATCTGTGGTTGGACCCCACCAAAAACATAGATTTAAAAAAACACAGATGCACTACAATAGTACTTAACAGTTAGATATTTTGCACTCCAATTCAAACACGCTGTTTTGCAAACCATTTCAAATTTCGCAATCTGGTTTTTGCAATACAAACACACTCTTACCTAATAGGCATATTCAGCAGAGTAATGCATTTTAGTGCATGGACTAAATGTATGCGAATTATGCATTTACCTTTTAGATTCTTAATGATGTATTTTAATCTTTAATAAAAATGTACAGTCAGACATTAAAAATAAAACATGGGAAAAAAAATAATAAAAAATTATATTAGTATCTACTGTATATTTTTAGTATTGTTAACAAAATTGTTAATAAAATTTTCAAATATTCATGCTGCGGACCACATTGGAAGGTTCGTAATACAGTTTAACCACTGATGTAAATGATTACAGACAATTTGTCACTTTTACTGGCTTTAACTCTTTGATTAAATTGGACAGTGTTCTGATTGGATGAAAGAGGTAATGGCCTTTGACCCTTTATAAGCATTCTGGTGTTTTGACAACCCCCTTGTGTTTTTCCAAGGACTGCACACCGTAAAGTTATGTTTCCTCAGGACTACCCACGTTGCATGACTCAAACAGGAAATCCGATCTAAGAAGTCCCAAATCGTGATATTTCCTGTTTCTTCCTTTTCGCCTGTAGCCATTCAGGGATGGCTTGATGTTCTTGAGTATGCTGCTTTCCTCCAGATGATTATTTCCAGATAACCAGTGTGACTGCAAATAGATCAGGCAACTTCATGTGCGCCAGCTGAGGGAGTGATGGAAAGCTGACAAAGAATCGTAGGTTTCAAAATTTCCCAGAGTACGTTCTGTTTGGTTCTCTAATTCAGATGTGCTTATTCTGCTGTCAGAATTCTCTTACAGTGCTATAGAGCCAAACTCAATGATTTGAATTGATAAGCCCTTTTCTGGACCAAAACAAGAGTGTTGAATCAAACATATCGGTTTAGCATGTGTAGGCAACTGTTGTGCTTGTTTGATTTTTATGTATTCTATTGGCCTCGAAGATTTGTATTTTTGTGAAAAATTCAGTTCAGTTCTCCTGAGATGGTTCTTCACTCTCTGCACTGAGCTATGGTCTCTGGTTTATTCATTAATGATGCTGAAAGAGTGTGTTTTCAGCTAGGGCTTCACTCCTTCCCTGGTACGCCAGCACCTTAGCCATGCATGGTATGACAGTAATTGCAAACCCAGATTTTGGACATATGTGACCCCCTTCAGAGTGTCAGTGTGCCAAACCAAATCAAATTCTTTGAAATACAAACCAAGTTTAAAAGTCCTGAAGGCCAAGAAAAGACAGAACCATATGTAGGTCATTTTTATTTGCCTTGGTGATAAACTGACTATGGAAGCAAGTGCTCCCTTAAAAGGCCATTCAGAATGAGTTTCACATCCTTTTTAAATATCTGAGTTACTTGGGTTCCCCTTTTTGGACCCTACAGACCCCATTTGGACAGACATTACATTATTGATCTTCTCTCTTTCTCACATTTATTTCTCCCACACAGGCGTGCATCTAAAAAAAGGAATATAAAGAATTGAGTTTGCTTTTTGAAAACTCTGCAAATTATATGTGGCGCTGCAGATCCTAACATTCATGTAAACTGCCAGACCGAGGAAGGCGGTCTCCAAGATTTCCACAGAGCCTAGATAGTTCCACAAGACACTGACAGACTAATTTGAAGATATCAAGGGAGCTCCTGTTGGCCCAATTCTTTTTCAGTTGCATTCATATTTTACTACACGGTTCTAGACGAAAATCATTATTGCTCACTGTTTTCCATATCAATGTTTCAAAATGACCATGTTTCCTTACCACAGATGTCCACGTCTCCTGCTAAGGATGGATATTTTGGAAAAAGTCTTTGATGGTCAGGCCAAAGGCAAGCTCAACTGGTTGAGCATGGTGTTCTCCATACCAAAGGTCATAAGTTTAATCCCAAAGTTTGCCCATATATGCATAATGTGTATAGCTTGAATAGGTTGAAAAGGTTGCTGTGATAAAAGTGTCTGCCAAATGCACAAACGTAAGCAGTGTTCTTGCAGTAATGTTAGGAGAATGTTTTTGTAACGTTATATATCACCTAAATTATTAGTGGAGTGTTTTAACATGTTTGAATAATGTTCTTACAACAAGCAATAATGTTAATACAACATCCAACAAAACAGACCCAAAACGTTTATATATAAAAAATATTTTTTAAGTTTTTTTATACCTTTTCATAACATTGAGAGAACTTTTATAACATAGAGAATGTTAGCCAACATTCTAAGAACGTTATCTGTTAGCTGCGATAGCACTAACATAAATTGCTTTGATAAACATGTCTGCCAAATGCATGAATGTATAAGCAGTGTGGACAGCACTGATAAGAGGAGATGTGTTGAACCGCTCTGAAGTCCCTCTACTGTAATTATTACCAGTCCTCAATGGTTCTCTCATTAAAGCCAGTTTTCCTGATTAGCTACATTCACTTCCTCTGATTTTCTTCCTCACTTTAACAGCTCGAGATGACAGATCTACAGGACGTCCCTGTTATGTTCGTGATATGTTACCGTAGTGTCAAATCCAAGATGACGCTGTGCTCAAGGCAGCCAAAATGGAAAACACCTGTGATGATTCTGGTCCTGTGATGCTTCGTCTGGTAGAAACGTCTCAACATCTGGTTTGGGCTGAAGACCGTGGATGATTTTTAATGTCTTGTCCCTTTCTCTCACACTTTCATATCCCTCGCTCTCAGCCCCCCTTTATTTAAATATCATATGGAAAATTTGTCTTTTCCCCACAGTAAGGGCAGAAAAAGACCTCTGGATTCTTCCACAGCAGCAGTGATGATTGATAGAGATGTAGCAGTTTTCATCTTAAAATTGTTGGACAAAACAAATAGCCATAAATCTTCTCGTGTGCAAATGGGGAGACGGTGGCTTGGGAGAATGAAGTGAAGCGCACAGTGAAAGCTTTATGGCAGCAACGACGGTACACGCAGAGCGTCCTGGTAAAATTAGACCATACTGTATAGGTGCTGAAGACGGTAAATAATGATTTCATTCATCTCCAATAACAGACTGATTACTTTTTAAAGACATACATATATGTTCCAGTTTGGCAAACCAATATGCTCGCATAATGCTATAGTGTACTTATCATACTGTACGGTTCATAACATACAGTATATAACATAACAACGTAACATAGTGGTTTTTACTTTAGGTTCATGCAACCTTACCAGTCTACATATGCCCAGGAGTTTATTTGGTTTGCACCATCGAAGTGTTTCAGAACGGCGTGTGAGTCAGTAGGTTTGTGTGTTTCTCTGGAAAGCAGCATCTGAAGTGGGCAAAGGAGAAATTAATTTATTTCTGTCTGGAAAACATGTTCTCACTTCCACAGGTGCAGAGCAGGAAGGCAGCAAGGGGACATTTTGTGTTTTTAAGCTTCCTGGAATTTAATATTGTACCCAAAGTCAACTTATCTGGCTGAACCACATTTGCTAAACCATTTTGTGCAAATCAAGCTCAAATCATCTGGTCATCAAGACTATCTCTCCCTCGAGAAAGCAGCTGAGATACAACAAACCAGATACATCAATGATCCGTCACGTCTTGTGTCGACATGTCCATCTCTTCCACTGTACATCTGACCAAAATGAGCCCATTGCCCACCATCAACGCTGACGTGGAAACTCTGATTAAATATGCTGTTGTTGGACGCTTGCATCACTCAATCAGGTGAAATGCCTTTGATGAAAAACAACCAGAAAATGATTTTATTGAAGCACCATTGCGCTCTCTTTCAACGGTCTGGCGCTACTCAGTGACAACTAATCACGTTGTGATTGATGAAAAACAAGCCAGAGTAGGGAACATTGGATCTTTCCCAGTCTGCTCCTGGAACTCCCAGCTTACACTGAAGGCTTAGGTTTTAATGATATCTCAAGGCCTGTCTCCTGGGCTGTTTGGATGGAGCTTGGCATGGTGAAGTTCTGTGCGATGACCTCACGGGTTCAAAATAAGTAGCAAACCCGTGTTGATCTGACCCAAAGGTCTTGAAAAATGGAGAGGACCTTTAATGGTTTTGTATTTATTGTGGTAAGCTACCACACTCAAGGACAGTTAAGATTTCCATTTGTTTATATCCCCAGACAGTAATGTCTTACAGATGTGTGCTTTGTTCATCTGTGCGTTCAAAAATAGTAGATGAACAGAACAAAAATATAATAAGGGATAAGGTTATTCAATGGCTTCCTGCAGAGCCTATTCTGAAGAGGAACACAAAACAATCTGAGGCAGTACATCTACTGAATAAATATCTGTCAGGTTTTAAATAACCAGTACACGATCATGCCGAGTTAAATTTAAAACAGAGAATCTTTTATTAACGTGGACACACAGTCAAAAACAAAAATGAAATACAGGGAATTTATAACAAAATAAAATATTTTATTGATTCACAGCTGGTGTGGTGGAAATTGTCAGAATATTCTGTGTCCATAATTTAAAGTTATGTAACGTGAGAGGCAGATTTATCTTCTTCTCACACAGAAACTGGAAAAGATAACATTTTATATCACATATCACTTATACCAAGTCAAACACCAAGACTGGTATAACTAATATACTAAGAATTAAATGTATAATTTGAATTATGAATTTAATTTAAAATTAAGAATTGAATTATGAATTCGGTCAAGCAACCTAACAGTCGTTTTTAACCTAATGCAGGTTAGCTAGGCAGAGGAAAAGTTTTCCCTTTCTCCTGAGTCACGATGACCAATGCCTGACAGATTTTTGCTGTCTTGTTTCTTTTCCTGTACTGGACAAAGTGCATTTCAAGAGTGGGTTGGGACTCACAGCATGGTAAAGTAATCATATTCTGCTCGTGGACCTTCTCTCCAGGGCTGTTCCTGAGTCACTGGATCTGGGGCAGGCACTCAACATGCATCTCCATCGTGCCTCTTAAACCTGTCCGTCTGTAAGACAGCTGGAAAAGAATGCATGCTTGTGTCCTGCGGTATAGCAGTCAATACTTAAGACATCGTTACAGATTTTAATCTTCTCAACCTAACCACACAAAGTCTACATCATTTTATAACAAAATAAGCTAAGATTGAGTTCAATTGAATTTACAGGGTTTTTCCTTTCAGTGTGATGCTGTGGTGCCCAATTCAATAAGGGCGTTATGCAAATGAGGCAATGACGCAACGCTAAATTGTGTACATTGCATACTGTAATACTTTGCAGTAACTGTGCTTTACCACTGTTATGCGGGTACATTAATCGGTCTTTTGAAAAGTGTACAGTGTTTAATCAAAGACTGTATACTGTATGTTAACCAGGCGCGGTGGTTTTTAGTGTTTTGAAATACTTGGCCGCAAAATGTGTTTGTTTAATAGCACATTTTGCGCTTACGAAGCAAACTCTGTTACAGTGGATATTAGATTCAATTGTTGGTCGTAAATGTGTTGTTTTATTGCGACTGTTTAAATGAACGTATTTAACAGCTGCTTTCTACAGGTGACAATCGGTGTGTTTGACGCGACGCAGCGCAGAACTGTCGGCGATCGTTCTGCGCAGCTCATCTACAAGTTGAACGCACCTGACGCTTCCTGCGCCAGGCACTTTTAATGTGTAATGAATAATGAGCTAGATTAACATTGAAATGAGACGTTGACAAGAATGGCAGTTCCTTGAATGACGCTATTTAAGCGTATTTAGGATTTGCAGAGAGTTTGTCAGCGAGGATTGTGTGCTGCCCCTGCGAAAAAGTGGCGTAACTGTTTAGTGAATGCGCACCTGAGACCGTGAGCTGTTTTAATAATATGGGGACTACCTGCAGTGTGTGAACGTGCTGATATGGCTGTCGTTCTCTCCTGTGGTGCGGAGTCACTTAATACACAAGCAAGCCAAGTCAAACAGATATCTATCCAATATAAACATGCCTGGATCCTAACAGACGATAGTACCACTTCCAGTGGAGGGCAGAGCTCTGTGGTAAGATGTGTATCAGTTTACATTGAGTCTGAGTGCTTTTCTAATTTCAAATGTCATAGATTTCACTGGCAGGGGTTTGAGGGATTCATTTAACCGCATTTAAATATCAAATATGGTTTCGAAGAGGTTCATTTTAAAATGATTCTGGAGCATCACAACCGGTTGACCATGTCGTTGGAGATGAGACGACCAGGTCACAACCTGATTTAGTTTTAGATTGTTGGAGAAGCAGAACTGATTGATGATGTCACAAGATGAACTGTAGATGGTGATTACATCAAGTTGATTGGTCTTCCGGGTCTGTTTTGATACAGCTGCGTTGGGAATAATTTGCCAGGTTTTCTCTCTGATCAGACATCTGGCTTATTAAATGAAAAGACATGGACAAAATACAGACGATGACCTAAATCACCAAGTATCTTGTCCAGGCCATCACATGCAACACTTTCTCTTAGGAATTCTGGATAAAAAAACATTGACAGACACAGACCGATTTCCAGTCATCAATGAGTGATTTTGTTTGACAGGTGCACACTCGTCCGGTAAACAGCCCATGCTTTCTAACAGGGTTTTCCCATTGGACATGAACAACAGCAGAGATAAAAGGAAAAGCCAGTTGGCCATACGGTTTTCATAGTTCATGCATCTGACCAGCATTTTCTGAGAATGTCTGAACTTATATAACTGGAAATGTGAACTGAGACTTGGCGTTCTCTCTTTATTTACAAGCATGCTGTCCACCGCTCATAAAACAACATTCTCACCATCCCAGATTTATGGTGTGCTCTGTGAGTTAGTTTTAACCAGTATTACATGTGTGGCTTGACCTGACAGCGCCGAACTCGGATAGCTAGACTGCAGCAGGTTTTTGGTAATGTCTGTTTGTACATATCTGCACCTTTCATAGCTGTCAAATGAGATCGGATGAAAGTTATAAACTAAAATGAAACTATAAGTAAATATATATAATTTATTTTAAATATAAATTAAAATAAATTTAGTTCAAAGATTATGAATATAGAATGAATAGTATGAATGATCTGAAGTTATACGTTTAAATATGAAACAAAATCGTGAATATGAAACTAAACTGTGAATCACAGCGTTGGTTAAAAGTTGTACAGAATTCAATGCTTCAATGTTTACCAAATTCTGGTAACAGGATACCATACCTTACCATAAACGTATTTATTAATATTCAAATTAAATAAATATTGACGTAATGTACTTTGAAAATGTAACTAGAAAATTATGTAAGCTTAAGAACGGAATCTGATTACAAAACGCATGTAATCTATTAACCATGTTTTCATGGCTTTAATATTTTTACTTCTGCTTGATTTGAAGTCTTTTGTCTGGTTGATAGACAGTGGAAAACAGCGTAATGAGCGTGTGACGTGTCATTACATACTGTGTGTGAAATCCCTCTCTTTGTCCTTGTACGAATTTAAACATACCTCCCAACATTGCATTCACGCAAACCTCCACAGCTGGGTATGTGTGTTAAAGAGCTTTACTGGGGCACATTTGTGGAACAAACCGTGGAGAAGGGCCTCTGATTTCCTTTATTTGTGGTGGAGCCCTGGAGGGAGAGCTGTCACTCAAACTGCGCTGGTCTGCAAAGAGTTGGGTATCACCACAGGAAGCTGGTGCTGATTATGGGAAATGGAGGCTGATCTAATGTTTGGCCTGAGCAGACATGTACTTAAAGAAGAGGTTAGAGCAACAGGCCAATAAGAAACGAATGGAATATTAAAGCTCCCTTTGTACACTTCTCTGCCTCTGTATATGTGTCTTTTAGGCTTACGCTATCAATCACTTGACGTAAGTTTGCATGTGTGATCCGTTGCACCATTAGAGTCTCTCAGAAGGATTAAGCTCATGCTGAAAACCACTTTCTCTCTGTCTTTTGTCTACGCAGGCGCTTTCCACTCTCTGAACGTGCCTATATCTCAGTTAGCCGTTTGGGTGCGTCAGGCTGTGAGAGCCATGACTCACCATCTCCAGCGTCTCTCCACAGGAATGTTCCTCTACCTCTCTGTGAGGCTGAATTCACATCTGGATGTGCAGATGAAGCCTGCCTCCCCATCTCAGCACTGGAACCTTTCTCTGCATGACACAATCTGCACACATCAGCTGCTGAAGCTCGGTAAACAAACCTAGCCAAAGGGAAACTGTTGTTGCTCAAAGGTTGCTCTCTCGTAGCTCAGGAGAGCTTGCAAAGTTCTTGCAAATTTGATGAACATCTGAGTTCAGATTAAGATCTGTGTTTTGATGGCAGACTTGGATATCTTGGCGTAGTTTTTGACATCGACAGTCTTCTGAAACCACTAGAGAAGATGCGAGGTTACAAGGTTATTTTTTCCTAAGAGAAAAATCTGAGACGCAGGAGAGTCTTCGTTTGCTCTCCGTTTAATTTCAACTAGTTCTCATGGACCACGGTGAGATATTTGAGAGATCTCCTTATGACTCTGTCTCGCCTGGTTTCCTCTTTTCAGACCTCAGGAAAACGTGTGGATGTCAAAATGTGGTCAGATGATACTCCACAGCCATGATTAGCTGGATGTTTGTGTTTCTTCTCATCACAGTTACACATTAAGTACATGGAAGCCTTTAAGTGCTTGACTCAGTGTGTTGACAGGGGCCAGAAGGACATATCAAACCAAATAACTTATGAACACGCTAACCAAATAGAAAACAGAGAGCCTTAATAGTTTAGTCAGAATGCATGTGAAAGTAGAGACTCTTTGGAATTGTACACGTGAGCAGCTCGACTTCATATCCTCCTGGCTGTCCAAACTCTCCACAGAGAACCCAGTATGGGATCTCAGGGATGAGGGACCCTGAGAGAACCTCGCCGGGCTCTTGAGGGGCTTCCACTACCAAAATGAGAAGTGGTGTCTGGCTTTGGTTAACTCCAATTAACCCAATTCAAACAGTCCCTGTAGAGAAGAGGGAACAAGTCCTGGGGAAACGCTCTGGCGAACTGATGTTTTTGTTTAGGTAGGATCTCCATCACACGCTGAGTGTGGTTAGGGACTTTGAACATAATTCACGTCAGAGGAATATAAAGCCCCGGTACAATTAATTAAGTCCGCAGCTCTTAATTTCTAAACAGGGTCTTGATGGATGGTTCACTCCGAGGTCCCATTGCAGCTAAATGTGGCAAGGTGGAAGGAAAGCTTAGTGGGATATTGTGCCATTTATGAGGAAAGTCTATGTTTTATATCTGCTAAATTGAATCACAGTGCGGCAAGATCAAGTGCGTCTGGATGGATCAAAGGTTTCGCTTTGGGTCATCAGGTTCAAATTCCTCCATAAGGGCTTTGACAAATGAAACCCTAGGATAACGAAATGACTTCTAGTGACCCCATTTACCTGTAGAAATGTGATCTTATCATCATGCAAAATGCCTGGCAGCTTTTCGTAACATTGTCTGCCTTTTTATCCCTGTATAAAATCTCAAAAGTAACACGGTGTGCAAACGTGGCCGTTGTAGACGACGCTTAAACCAGTAAAAGATGTGAGGAGTTGAAGTGCACACAGAATTGTAACAATGTCAGTGTTGTGATGATTCTTAGGTCTGTAAGTCAAAATAAAATAAAGGGGAAAGTCATTGCACGTGCATGCTGCAAAACACTCGACTAGTGCTCACGAAAGAAAATAAGCAGCTTTGAAAATTATGAGTCAGCTTGTGGATTCGTTTTTTACATGCGAAGCCAAATCATTTAGAGTCTTTTAGCGAATTTTCTCAGGCTTTAGACAAAAGCCAGTTTTCACTCCCATCCATTGCTGAAATTAAATTACCCAGTGACGTCATTAAATGTTTATGTACATGAGCTTTATTGATGTGGACTGATGTTTGCACGAGTTTGCACAAGATGCCTAGCGTATGACCGAATAGGGCGTTATCTTTAAATGACGTAAATAAACAAATGAATACGTAATCCTTTATTGAATCCTCAAACCCAAGAAAGAAGAAGAGAGCAGTGTTATATAGTCCCTAAAACTTGAATCGGTGAACCGTATTTTAAAATATTTAGGAGTTCGTGGGCAACGCCAGAAAGGCAGTTGCTGTATCCTTACTGTATTTTGAGTAGCTTAGACGTTAGCTTAGCTTAGATGCAATTTGTCGTTGCATTTTTTAAAAATGTTATCTACAGAACATTGCTGTTAGAATGGACTTAATTATTCTAATTGTGTATCTGCTTGTTATGTTTTCTTGAGTTCATCAGAGAAAACCATATGATCTGACAGAAATTCTCACTTCCGTAAACGGCAATGTTTATTGTAGTTGGTGTGCTACAATAAACGGCCCAAAAAATACACTGTGATTTCTTTGCACCATAAAATTCTTGCTAAATAATAATCCATTTGACTGTCAAGTCTGCTTAAATAATTTTAGAAGGTAGATAAAGAGTAAAAACATTTATAATAACATTCATTATCATCATCTTAACATAACATAACAATGGAATGCTGCTTTTAAGATTGAATTAGGAGCTTGAATTAGGTTAGCTTGGTAGGATATTATAATATTTCTAAGCTCAAGTCATTGACCCTGAGGAAAACAAAAAAAAATATTTTAACATAGTGGTTTGAGAAAATGGAATGTCGACTACACAAAATCAACTGAAACAGACAGGAATGCATTTAGGTGACCTAAATACTTAGAAATTATGTGGGAAACTGCCAGACACCAAAATTTGAAGGTTTTGTCGAATAATCTAAAAAATGTGCTTCATGTGGTAAAATCTAACTGAACTGGTGTGTTTCAGGTCTAAAATATGATTTAATATGACAGAATCAAACTAACAACTTACACAAAGAACTAATTTTTAACGGTCAGATGAGGCAGAAATAGCTCATTATTAGCTAATGACGACACAATTTCACTTTTAACACTACATGTCCAAAAAAATCAACTGAGTGATTAACATTTATAAGGAAATATTTATAAATCATTTATGGTTTCTTAACCACAGCTGCAGCATTCTTGTGTTTTTTCTCGCAAGTCGAATCTGGTGAATTTAGAAAAGTCTAAATATAAATGAACAACCACGGGCCTCACTTTTCCACTTCAGCAGGGAAACTGGATTTATCTTACTGACCGATCCAATGACATCATCTCTTTTTTCCTGACTAAGAAATATTACCCATATGCCTGATTTATAGATGGTGCCCTGTCACACAGTTTAAACAGGGGAACCAGATTGTGAAACTGGAGACTCAAAATAATCCATTGCTTGCTACAATGATCTGGAAACAGTTGGTAGACACAATTTATTTACTGGACATCTCAATGTTTTATATTGAAATATCCACAGTTTTCTGAAAAATTGATTTCTTGCGTTGAGGGGAAAAAATACGACAAAACGTCTTTTGACTAACATTTTGACAAAGACTAACATTAGTCTGCGGTGGATTGATTTAAATGATGATGTCTTCAGAAGACATATGGAACAGTTTACATATTCTTCTTAAAAAGTAAATGGAAAAACATTATCCTCAAGTCTAATCGCTCAGAGCAAAATGTGATATGAGAAACCGGACCAGTTCTGTATGAATTTCTGGTTCGTTATGGACTCTCAATTCCTGTGACATTTGGTGCCTCTTTCGCTTTGCATTACTTTTTAAATCACAAAAAAAATTAAATCACACACGCATACCCATTTCTGACTTTTACAAGATTGGAAACTGTTTAAATTGCCCAAGCGGAAAGGAACATAAAAAATAAATTGGTAACAAAGTGCGAGAAACAAAAAATATTTTAACAATAAAAAAGAGATTTCCTGGGGGCCAAATAGCTACGAAATAAATAGCTGAGATGAAACGGGAAATCTACAGACTGTGTCTAGCATTCTCTTATTGTTAGCTCATAGACTGCAACATCAGTCTGGAAGTCATTAGCCAAACGTTACGTTTTAATGACAGATATATGAATACTTTGGGAGCTGAATAGAGGGGAAGGCTATCTCTGCCTGTTATGTAACATGGGCATTTATGTCCGGGAAGTAAAACGGATCAGATGTGTTGCTATAAATTTTGATTGGGTTATGCTGATATGATCACTATGGAGACTGGAGTTATTGAAGTACCACAGATAAATATTCTTTGATGTTAAGTAACTCATGCTACACGAATGGTTCTTTTGCGGGATTCTATGTAAAAACTTCATACAAACACAAATGGTACATTCAAAAATGTCCTGATACTTAATTTACATGACAAATCAATACAGACAAGATTGTAAGTGAAAGTGACATGTTTGTCAATGTATGGTAACCCATACTTGGGGTACCATACATTGGGGAAATGTGACTGCATTTAACCCATACAGTTAGTAGTGAACACACACACACACACACACACACACACACACAGAGCAGTGGGAAGCTATCACTGCAGCACAACCTCAGTCATTTCCTGCCGGCTATGGGAATCGAACCTCTCTAACTCTCTAACCATTAGATCACAACTGCTCCATGAGATAAGATATTTTACAGTACTTTCAGATCTTGGGTCTCTGTGTTTTTACATTTGTGTCTGGCAAACGCTCTTATTTATTGCGTTCAAGGTTTGCGTTTTATCAGTTCATGTTTTCCCTGGGAATTGAACTCATGATTTTGGCACTGCTAGGGCCATGGTTGATTGTTTGAGCTAGAGATTCGCATAATCTGTTCTGTGCATCAGTTCATTATGCCTAACCAAAACAAAATTTTATGTTTCTAGGAACCTCATCGTTCATCATTAGAATCCCATCAAAAAGACTTGATTGATGATAAAGATTGATGGTTCTCAGGAAGGTTTGCTTTGAACATGGACCAAAATCATTCCAAAATCATTCAGTAAGCTTCCCAGATACCCCCGTGGGGACGGTCCAGTGGTCAGAATGTTCTGCTTAAGAGTTATGATTGCAGAATGCATCTATGTAGTCTACAAAACGTTTTACCTCCCACAGTCAACAGCATTTGTTTACAGATATATTTGAAATGCTTTCGTCCATGTCATTTGCATTTATACGTGTATAAATCGTCTATACAGTAAACATGTACATCATCTGTCTAATGTGGAGTGTATCACCATTTTGAAGAATTCTGTGTGACGTTCTTGTGCTACAAACAAATGGATGGAATGTCTGTAGAAAAAATGCTTCGTCGCTTTTTGAAAACAAAGGAACGTAGGTCAAATTAAAGTCAAAGGAACGTAGGTCAAATTAAAGTCATTCCTCTTAAACGGTATATGCCACATTGTGCTGTGCAGTGTGTAGTAATACTGTTCTATGTAAATGGAAGTATATAAAGCACAGCATTTTGACATATAAATTTCGGGTCCTTTGGGTCGCCAAGTGCATTAGTTAAATATATCACTGATTTGTTTTGAACTGTAACTGAATACGCTTGTTATAATCAAAGTGTTTCTATGAAAGGCTATACTAGACTTGGCGCCTAAACATTATTAATAACTTCATTATTTACACAAAATTATGGAATCTAACAACATGGAAATTAAAGTCCATTTTTACTTTTGATATTGACTTATTGTTTTCTGTAATTTAATTTAAAAAAGGATTGTTATTTTTAGACGCATTGCTAATATTTGCTATAAAATACAGTATTTCATTTCATGTTACAACTTATATGGTAGGAACATGAAAACGTACTGCATAGGAATAACCCAAACGGACGTTTTGTTATTCTATATAGTGTGCAGCATCTGGCATTTGTCCAAGGACGCTCCTTTTCAATATAAACGTGACCTCAATCTTAACCTTCTCGCATACCTACGCTTGTGGGTTTCACCCTTTACCCCAACAGCCCCAGGCTCGATACAGAGCGACTGCATTAGCTAAATGAAATCCGTCATGACGTGCTGTCACAGCAACAATCCAAACCTATCCAGTGCCTAGTCCCGCCTTTCCCAGCCTCCAGCCCCCCCAAACACTCCCCTTTGAAACCAAAGACGCGAACCCCTCATGACAGAACTCAGGAAGGATAAGTTATGAGAAAGGAGCCCGTGAATCCGGCATCATCTGGATTTATCAGTTATCGACACTGGAGCATAAAGACATTGTTCAGTAAAAGTCACTGCATCTCTCCGCGAACTGCGTAACCCGCCACGTGCGCGAATTGCGTTTTGGGAACCAGTGGCCTCTCCAGATTTTACGCAGTGACTTTGATGGTTTTCGCGCGTTTACCATTGTGGAACTAATTAAGGGGAGGGATAAGTAGTTGTTTTGGTCTAATATAGAAAATTAAACATTTTCTTTTTATTTCTGTGTCGTATTCCACGGAGTTCACGTTTGGTTCAGGTATGGAGGTGTTTGTTGTCTGTTATTTGTTGCTGCCAATGTCACGTGAATTGTAGCGATATTGTCGTAAAACGAATGGCTAACTAGTGGTGTGATTAGACACATTTGATTGTGTATTTGTATTAAACATATAAGACGGCTATTTTAAATAGGCTACAAAAATATACACCGATGCACAGTTTGGGAACGGCGACATTTTCTCCATTGCGCACGGTGGTGCCTAGTGAACGGCTTGCCAAACGCAACAAATTTAGCCGTATTTTAATATCAATTAATGTTTTCTTAATGCTAGGTGAGCTGTCTTGGTTTTAAGTGCAGCGTTGCCACAAGGACATGCACTTTAACAAACGTTAACGCTCAATATTTCGTTACTGTTGTGATCTACAGAAGAATGATCCTCGGAAGATGCGGTGCCTTGTTGGCAGTTCTGCTTCTGTGCGTCTCCGCAAAAGCGCAAGGTAATCTTTACACTTTTCTTTAGTTTCTGTTCATAAAGAAAGCCTTTAAACACACCAAAACAGATGCGTGTTTAATTGTTCATATTGATAACGTTTTGCTAAATAATGTACAAATGTACAAATCAGCAATTATCATCATGTTGTTTAGTCAATCTAATCTACAAATTATTGTACTACATATTTATCGTACTACATATTTACATATATTTGGTATATTAACATATTCATATGTTCAATCAACATATGCAATATGTCGATTCCTAGATGAACATGATGTTTTGGTCCCAAAAACAGTCCTAACCTAAACCACATCCATTATCCAAACCCTAACCATAACTGACCTCTAAAGTCTGAAGGAAATAATGATGATAACAGTCGTAGACAGGCGCCTAACCCAGTCTTAAACCTAAATTTAACATCGACCCTAAACGTAATCTGATTGGTTGATGGAAATGTTGTTGCAGGAATGTTGTCCATTATTGTTCCAGCAATGATTATCAAAACCACACACACACAGAAAAAGAGAGAGAGAGAGTGTTGTGTGAATAATGTGGGTAAAGTGTATATTATGCCAAATGCAAAATAATGAGAAACTTGTACCCAAACATATGCCCCCCTTTCCAGATGCACAGGTGGAAGATGAAACAGTCTTTGACTTATTTGAAACCAGTGGCATCACACGTAAGACTATCGGTGTGAAGCTTTTCAAGGGTCTGGACAGCGAATCTCCAGCATACCGTTTCATCCGTTTTGACCAGCTCCCCTCTGTCAGCGCTGCATCTCTCCAACGACTTCTTCTGCAGATACAGAACAATGAAGGCTTCGTTCTGACGGCTACCCTGCGTCAGGATCGCACGTCTCGTGGCACGGTTCTCTCGCTGGAGGGCCCAGGAGAACGCAGGCAGTTTGAGGTGGTTTCAGATGGCCGAACCAACACTCTTGATTTGGTGTACTGGTGGGCCGATGGTTCGCGCAACGTGATCTCCTTTGAGGACGTAGACCTGTCGGATTCGCAGTGGAAGAACGTAACGCTTTATGTGCATGGAGAGACAGCAACTTTGTACGTTGGCTGCGGGCTCATTGATAGCTTTATCCTTGACGAACCTTTCTATGAGCACCTGAGTGCCCCCGGAGGTCGCATGTTTGTGGCCAAAGGTGCCACCCGAGAAAGCCACTTTAGGGTATGTCTGATATCACTTGTGTAAAATGCTCACAGAAGCACAATGGAACGCATGCATACAGTGTAGGGCACAAGCTAGAAAATGTTCAGCTGCAGGATGTTGACTGTAATCTATGTAACAGTAACTAATCCTTTTTTACATGTTGCCAATTGTAAGATTTAGCCAGCATTTGTAGGTGCAGGGAATGCCAAGTAAGTTTAAGGAGTAATATATTATGGATGGTCCTCCAGTGTTCTGTAAATCCGACATAACTTCCCAATCATGGGAGATGTATGTGAACAGTTGGAAATTGGCACAGTAAGCCAGTACGCCTGACAGCAGCTGTTGTGTCTTTCAGGGTTTACTGCAGAATGTACGTTTTATCTTTGACACCCCACTTGAGGACATTCTGGAAAGCAGTGGATGTGATCTCGGAAGCCCAGGTAGGAGGGACTTGTGAGTCTTAACATTCTTTCAACACTTTCAGCCAGCCAGATGCAAGTGGCTCCAAAAAATCAAACTTTTTGGAATTGAGGTGAAGTTCGTGATTAATGGAAACTGCTGCAAAAACAATATACAACTCGCAAGTAGAAGAAATAGTTCACCGAAAAAATGAGACTTCTGTCATTATTTACTCAACCTCATGTTGTTCCAAACCAGCATGGCTAGCTTGCTTCTCGGAACACAAACAATGAATTTTCGTCTTCCCCTATTTTCATCCTTTTCTCTATATAATGAAAGTAAATAAGGGCTGAAACTGGCCAGCTCCACAGTGACAAAGGAGGACCATGTAAGTATTGAGGTTACCAGCTTAGCAGTGCCAGTCCTCTTTCACTTTCATTATATGAGAAAGAATAGTAAGATAAAACCTTCAGTGTTAGTGTTATGTGGGTTTGGAACGTTGGAACAACATTTTTATTTTTGAGTGAAATAACACACTGACA
>JAZGTI010001581.1:0-18671 GCA_036877585.1 Botia kubotai
TCAGACTGATCACCAGAGATCACCTCTGATTTCTCACATTTGTGCGCAGCTCCGAGAAAAAGAACTGCAGGAGAAATAAACTCAGTGATGTAGCTGAAACACAACAATGTTAATACGACACACAGAGACACACCTCCTTACTTCTGCACCCCCAGCAGGTGTTAAAGCTATTTCATTTGCACTCTGCGTGTCCAAAACAAACACGTTCACACCATATATATAGCAACCGCTCCTTGATGACGCAGAGGAAAATACAATGTTTGTTTGTTTTTAAGGCGACACGTCCTTACCTGCCCCTGTACACAAACTTCATGGGCTCCACTGCCAGCGCCGTGGCGACGATGTCGTCGGCGTTGTGTCTCCGCCCACTCACCACCATCAAACCATCCATCTTTCCGGATACGAAGACCAGGCCGCCCGGACCAATGAAGCCCAGCAGACCTGTCCGAGTGAAGGGGTGCTCGCTGATCGGAGCCCCTGAGCTGCTCATGGGGAAAACCTGACAGCCGCAAAAAAAACCAACAAAAATGACGTGCTTGAAACTATTTATAAGGTTTAAAAATCAAGGATGCGTTTCAATCCGGTTCTTAGTTCACTAGTAAGTGCACTACCAAGAAAGTCACTGGAACATTCACACCCTACAAACTCCCAGGTGTAATTGTATAAACCCTAATTTTCCCTCATTAAAAGACATTTTTTGTATAAACTTTAAAGCATTATACCGACATTAGAAATGTTATTAAGACCTCATGCATTATTTTTTATTGACTTGCCTATTTACACTTGTTGACTAGTTTAATACGGAGATACTAGTATTAATATTATACGCATTCTTGCCTTATTAAATTTGCTTAATGTCTAAACAAGATTATTTATCTACTTATTATGCCGAAAATGTCGCCGTTCTGCCTAATGGAAATGCTGGAGAAGTACACACTACATAACAGCACGTGTACTTTAACAGCTGCAGTGAAGAGGCACGGTGTACACAGTGATGCTGTTGATAAACACCAGCTACATTTTAATGTGCCGCCTTGTAATTGTGTCTCCGGTAACTGACTCATCAGTGTCCCAATGTTTGGTGCATCGAGAACTTTGCGAGCGCCTAGATTAATATTTACGATATTCTGATTCACATCATAGGGACACATCATTATGAGACAGAAATGAGACACAACCACAGATGTGTACAAATGGAGTTCGGTTCGTATTATTGGCTAAAGGCCTATTCATACCAAACTCGCTAATCACAATCAGTCCATTCGGAAATCTGATTGGACGAAAGGCATTCCATTTTGATCCCTGCACAATTCATATTGGCATCAACATTTTATAAAAAGATAAAACCAGAACTTTGCCAAAGATCTAAAAAAAACTATTAGCAAATACCGTGTGTAGTGTGTCATTGAATTGTATCAGACTTTGTGTGAACCAGAAAATAGCCTTGATAATCAACAGTATTAAAGCAATTTATAAACTAAGCCGAGGACTTTGATGATCTGAACCCTTCTGCATCTGTTTGAGTACAGGCCTGGAGAATTCTGGGTAATAGGAGTGCAATTAACTACAGCCAAATCGATCTGCGTCTGACAGGACACAAACCTCAAAGGTGTTTTTTGTCATGCCCGACAGCCCATAATATGACATTCCCGTGGCGATGGAACACACGCACAGCTCTCCGATCTCATCTGTTCGGCACAGCTGAGGGACTCCCTCTGGTTTGACCACACACATGAGAGCTACACAGAGACAACATCAAAAAACACATTACACACTTTACGAAGCAATAAATACGGCACAAAGAAAGAAACACAAGGACGTTTGACTACTTTCTCCTTTGATCAGATTTACGCTGCACGCAGGAAAACCTTGGTGAGCTGAATGCATTTTTGCCTTTAAATCTGTTGGTTTGTATAACATGCATGTGTGTTTGTTTGTACACGCGTGTACCTCCTGGCATAACGGTGCCCACGTCCTGTACAGTCAGCACAGACAGGCGCTCCTCTGAATCCACTCGGATCACCCCATAGCTTAAACCCTGCATGGACAGAACCCCTCGACCCGGTGGCTGATTACTGTCATCAGTGGGCCTAAACCAACAGGTAAAACACCATATCAGAGCTATATAGATTAAAGCTTTAAGAACCCAGTGGAATTATGGGTAAATCCATCTGTAATGCAGTGTTTCTCAGCCAGGGAACTGGGGGCCTACTAGGGGCCTCAACAAACTGTCAAGGTGGCCTCAAGATGACAAAAAATGATTTAAAATAAAGAACAAGCTTTAAAATGTGCAAAACAACTAAAAAATGAAGATACTTCTTAGTGTTTGGTTATTTTTATAACGCAAATACACATCTTTACAGTTATGCCAAGCTGTAGAATATTTTATTGGGCAGAAATTGTGAGTAGGGTGGCCTCCAAATACTGTTTTGGACAATGGGGGGCCTCTAATGCAATGTAAGCCAAAAAAAGTTGCTAATTGGACCAACCAGTTTTGCAACACCTAAATTTTGAGGTGTTAGTGTTTGTGAGCTAGGCAGCGCACTGGTTTTGCAACCGAGCTGTAGAAATGTATCCTTCAAAGAGACTTAAAAATATGCATGATGTAATTATAATATGTGGAATACATTACCATCATCTCAAACTCTGGAAGTGAGGGAGCGCTACAAGGAAATCATTGCCAGAAACATTCTGCTGACCACACGGACCAACCCAAACCCATTAAAAACGTGTGTGTGAGGGTGTACAAGTGTGCGTGGGGTGAAAAATGTTGTTGCTCTTTGTGGATTGCTCATTACATCTGCCAATGACAAAGAACATGATGTCATTTCCTTCGTGACAAAAACAGCCCTTTATTGCTGCTCGGCTTTGGAACGACTTCTTCCTCTGACTTCACTAGATGGAGATGTTTTTTATTTGTGACACTAGGCTAACGCAACGCTTTTATTAGAGTTCACTTTTGGTTCAGATTCACAAAGCTGTTCTCATCCATAAACTGTCATGAGAGAGAGAGAGAGAGAGAGAGAGAGAGAGAGCGCAAGTTTGTAAAAATGTCCAGCAACAGAGTTAATCCTGTGGAATGAAAACCATATGCTACGGGTTCGATTCGGTCACGAAGCAAAGATGTCAGGACTATTCAAAGCTGTAATTATGGAGACACACTAAAAAAACAATATTTTCTTGTAAATGGTTTTGGAAAACTGCCTTGAACACATAGACAGAATTCAACCGGAGGGCAACGTGAAGTGAACACAAACATGGTTTCCATCCATATTTCCGTCATTTTTCCAATTTTTTGGATTATGGAGTCAGGAAAGAACTCAATGTTCTGGATGGGAGTGAGGATTGTGGGTAGGAGGTTATGAGGTAAATAAGTGGTCAGTGTGTCAACGCTCCACCCACCTTCTGATGGCCACAGTGAGGGCTTCAGCTGAGCTCGCACATGGACAGATGACCTCCGGTCGTAGACCTTTACTCTGGAAGACATTGAGGAACGCGTCACATGATGAGATGGACCCTGCAGAGACGGAAAAAGACGGAAGGAACGTTACATACCACGTTATGTCTCACCTCACGCACAGTCCTCACCTCTCCAATTATATTCAAATAAACTTAACAACTTAAAATGACATAACCAACATGCATGTTTCACATTCTTTCTGGAAAAACGAACATTTCTAACTAACATTTGCCTTCCAGTCTCTCTACGTTGACCTAAAACTTTGACTATGCATCACTTATTAAAGTATTAAAATCATTTAATTATTGTGAGCTATGCACATCTGTGCATTTTTCAGTCATTTATCTCGCAGCCCTTATACAAAACTACTTTATTTACCGCTATGAAGCAAAAACAACATGACACAACCCCTTTGAACTAGTTTACCTGTTCTGAACAGTTATGATCCTAATGGCACATATATTTATGTATTTACTATATCTTACTGGCATTTAAAATGGCATTCGGATGAAATGGGAACATTTTGTCCTAGGTGTGTTTAGTTGCGTGTGTGTATCTGTGTGCCACTTCCTATCTGTTCTCTGCGAACACAAAGCAAATGGCTTCTGGGCATCACATATACTGACTCATCAGTTCTGGAAGTTATACAATCCCAGAGGAAATATATATATATACTGTATATATATATATGACTGTATACATTTATATTACACACTTATGAATAATGCTTTAGGCAATACTGGTTGCTTAGCATGTAAAGTGCTTTGTAAAACTTCTGTTGTCTTTTAGCAGAGGAGAATTTCATGAAAAAGGTAAGAGAGGAAGAGAGAAGGAGGACGAGTAAATGAGAAAGAGAGGAGGAGACAGATCTAGAGAGAGAGAGAGGGAGAGAGTAACTGAGCTCACATGGGTTGGATCCATCAGCGACCACCAGCATGCGCAGGGAACTCAGGTTGATGTCTCTCTGGTCTCGATGGGCGACTAGTGCCCAGTGCATGTCCCTGGACTTCACACAGGCCACTTTACCTACACACACACACACACACACAATTAATTACTATAAAAATCACAATAACCATTTATCTTACACAAACACACATCAAACGGTCACTTCAACACACAGCAAACACAAGCTGTATAGTGTTGCTGTGAAAAATCATTTGCAAATGTTATTTTTATTGTTTATCTATATCAGACCTGGTGTAAACAGCTTTGGTGCAAAAAACAACACCTGTGTTTAATGTCACAGGTGATTACCCAGCTAAAATTATAGGCAGTAAAAGCGTTTCCCTAACGTTTCCACTAAGCCACGCCCCCCCGTGCCAGAGTATTGCTTAGTCACATGGGACTTTCTGTGTACAGGCCTTGAGATGCATCACTGATTGACAGACCTTTGTACTGACACACTTTCTGGATCCAGGACAGCGGGTTGACCTTCATCAGCGAGTACGGAATGCTGATCACATGCATCATGTTCATCACGCTCTGAGAGGAAACAGGAAGTGACATATTGCCAAGTTCCGTTTGCAGCGTGAGGCGTTTTGTTTACTTTCAAAAGCTCAACTTACGGTTAGGATTCCGTGCCATAAACCAACATCCTTCTTAAAGTCCAAAACATTCACTATGATTTCAGCTGAAACAGAGAGAGGAAGCAGAGTTTTACAGTGTCTGAGCGGGAGATAATGGACACATCTACAGGTGTAATAAAGTGTGTGTGTGTGTGTTGGACTCACCCTCTGTGTATCCACAGGACTGTGTTAGGGACTGGCAGTGTGTAAGAAGGGCGATCCGTGTTACCGTCACACCCAAAACACTGCCGTCCTTACAGGTCTTGTACTGTCAATCATTAACAAAAATATTAACACACCAAAAACCTTTACAAATAACATTTGCATAGCTGTTAATGTAGGCTATATATATATATATATATTTGATTCACTTGTATATTAACAGTGCTGTAGGCTACAGTCATACTGTATTGAACATGAGTACAGTCGAACAGAGGGACACTCAAAACCTGACCAGTTTGCATGAACACTCAGATTTCTGGGATCTGACGAGGAGCTTTGAAACTCACTCCAAACTGCTTTAATATCATGAGAGCAGCCCATCACCCGGCATCTCCTACCAGAGTCCCGTTTCACAATTAAACAAACATGAATCATTTATTGTCCATTATCCAGCGACTCTCTAATGGAGAGCGGCTGTGCCTCGTGTGCTGACAGGAAATATTGATTTCTGTGCCTGAGACGGGCACGAGACATATAATACATCCACCATTCAGAGATCATAAAACAATTCAAGTGGCTGGGGAGGGGGTAACACAAAAAACAAACAATCCAAACCGTCAGTTTCCATTTCTGAACCCTTTGCTGTGTAGCAGGTACAGTGATTTGAATAAACCGATATTTGCATAACAGTCAGAATTCCATTAGCTGACTTTGTTAATAAAAAACAAAACAAAACAAAAAAAACACCAAAGAATCACAGAAATGTTCACCTCTATGTAGGCGGTGTCGTTATTTGCATCTTTGATGTGAGGGAACCAATCACGCGGCGGCTTGGACAGGTGTTTGGATTCCGTGACGAACCACAGCAGCTTCGGCCATCCTGATGAGTGGGTGGGACAGATAATGCATGAATATTCATATGGCCTATTAATATTCATACAGCTCAATGACTCAGCCATGACTGTCATTACCATTATAAGTGGTAATGATCATTCAATAGAACTCAGAAGACTGATTACGGTGTCTGGCTAAATGACTGTGCGCGTTGTGCTCTAAATGAATATCCTCTTGAGGCTTCTTAATCATTACCACAATATCACAGACTCATTACCTTTACATTTTCTATTTATACCCCCTCTTGTCTTACTGCGACCCAGACAGGGCCAAAATCGCTGACTGCAAGTTGTCTCGCTCAGAGAAGATCACCCGCATGCACAACGCGGCTACTCGCTCTCGTGATTCACACTTAACTTCACACACATACAACCTCTACCCAGCTAGCAATTTTAGTTTCCAACATTAAAAGAGTATTAACATTACTGCTTTGGTATAAGAATGTTACTTAAACATTTAAACGTTTTTAAAACATTCCACTAACAACTTAATATATGATTACGTTAAAAAGTTCTGCCAACGTTACTGAAAGAACTTTTTTGATAATGGTCTACTGTAGAAACTTTACACATTAGTCAACGTTCTGAGAACGTTCCCTGTTAGCTGGGTAACTGTTCCAAGTCTCTGTACACACCCTGATCTCAGCCTCAGACTGCCCGCCCACAGCTCCTAAACTGACCCACTCATTCACACTGCACACAAAAAAACAGCACTTTCTCGTGGAAATGTTTCTATTAGCCTGAACAGAAAAGCTTTACGTATTTAAAAGGTACTGTGCTGCTAAAATCAGTGCTTTTGATGATGAAATAACCAACAGCATTTCTGAGAGACGCTCAGAGTTTTGTTACAGGCACGTAGCAGCAAATAAACTGTTTATACATAATTAAAACGGCATATTTTGCTTTGCTGTCTGTGAAAAATCATTACCGATTACTTTTGGAAAGGACAGAAGTTCTGATTACAAAGCCTATGCAGACGAGTTATTCTATGCTGCTTTATTCTTGTGCCGTCAAATATTTAACAAAAACCCTTCCCTAAACAGCATATTAAAACAAAACAAACCGTGATTGGTCACGTTACATGTCAGTCAAACAATCTCTTGCTGTCTAAGTGGGCGGTTCTTCACCAGAATACGTTCCAGAGTGGACGAGACGTAAAGCTACACAAACTCATGCATCTTTTACACGAGTCCTGCATTCACAGACTGACCTTTGAACTGTGGTATTTCCCCAGTGGGTCCTTTTGGAAGGCCTTTGTGACAGGCGTCACTGGTCAGAGCCACTGTGACCCCACAGCTGCCCAGGAGAAAGCCAATCTGCTGACTGCCAGCGTCCTGACAAACACACACAGACAGACAGACACATAGATCAGCCAACATCCATCATCAGCAGAGCAACAAAACACACTGCAGGTGTCCTTAATACAGACACCACACTGAGAGATGATGTTTACTCATAATACTGTACTGTAATATCTCCTTCAGGAGTTTTGGAATCACATCCACCTTACAAACGTCAATTCCATCTTGATATATTAGAAAGGGTCTAATATATCAAGAGATAGAAAAGATATTGCCCTCTTTGGACATGGTACCATGGTGTTGTACCAACTACCAAAAAACTACTAAACTACTAAAAAGAACCACAATGTTGTTTTTGCACATGCTGTAGTAACATCATAATATTCTTTAAAATGTCTTGAAGTACCATAATTGCAACTGAATATGAATGTGGAAATGATTCAGTATCACGGTATAGTCCACATACCATAGTATTCATGTTTTTTACACATCCCTGCCTAAGCTCGTTTCCCAACTGGCCGAGCTGGTTTTAGATGGTAGGTCAGCTGGTCTTCAAGCCTGACCAGGTAAGACCATATATATTCTTTGAGGTACTTTAAAATACAGTCACATAAATTACAATCACTGTACAGCACAGTGTTTTGTAAAGTTATGCTGTACGTCAAAAATGCTGAAAAACACGCGGCTGCTTTTGGCCTGCACAGACGCTTATTGGTTTCCAAAGCTCTCTGCATGCAGAGGAAGCCAGAGAGTGTTCTGCCAGTTTCCAGGTCTTTTCCTGGAATTTTTGGACCGAAGATGGATCAGGATAATCCCAGCCAAAGCTCCTCCTCTCGTTCTACCACTAAAACTCAACCTACATATCTGAAGCCATACTTCTGACGCGGTTAGCCTGACGTTTTGAAAAAGATAACGGACCTCCAAAATAGACTGCGGTCCGGACAGAGCGACTGCAATATTTACAAGCTCCTGCGCAGAAGTTTCCAGAGGGCCTTTGTAACACATTACCATCAGACATGAATAATAAATAAATATTAATATTTCGCTGCTTTAACGACTGTCATGTTGGCGCTGGATGCCGTGAGCTCCAGCTGAGAGGACAGATCAGCAGCAAAGGATTATGGGAAGGCACTATAACTTAAGCCTATCTCTCACATAATATTTTAAGCATGAGAAGCGTGTCTAACATATGGCTATAAATATGCAATACACCAAATAAGTGACTCATGGAGAATATGTGAATGGTTCAAACTGAACTGTACAAGCAGCACATGGCAAAGAAGGCCATTTATCATACTGTCATGGTATATTTAGGTCTCACCTTCCGGGTAAGTGGCACTTCGATGGGTACGGGCACCACCTCTGCCAGCAGGCAGCCGTAGAAGGCCACCATAAACGCTGCAGGATCATTGTTGGGAAACACAAGAGCCACCTGCTCACAACAAAGACAAGAAATCAGTGTTTACACCCATATATAAACTAATCTCACAGGACCACGCGCTCAGACTGAGGCACGTGAAGGAAAACAATAATCTGTTGTTAAAGGGATTGTTCAACCAAAAATGAAATTTTCCATCATTAGTCACTCTCATGTCATTCCAAACCTGTATGACTGTTTTTGCTGAACACTGAGGAATATTTAGTATATGTAGTAATATGGAGTACTTGGTCACCATACGACGATGGCACCCATTTAATTCCATTGTATGGACACAAAACAACAGACATTTCTCAAAATATGTGGAATGACCTTGTGGAATGACTTGGAATGATTTGGAATGACACAACAAAATGTTCATTTTTGGATGAACGATCCCTTTAATGTCGCAAATTTAAAATGCATTAATCTCTGTTGATGGCACCTGTGGAATTCTGTCGATGGCCACAGGTAATAATTCTGACTCGTCCCACAGTTTGTAAAAACAACGATATTTATAGTAACACACAACAAAGTCTATGCGCCAAGAAATTCAAAGGATTTAAAAGCAGAACTTTGTCATAATGGTTATAGAAAAAGCTGGAAATTGGAAACCTTGATTATAAAGATTCCGAAAGCTCCTGTGAGAGGTGCTATCAGACTCACCCGGTCTCCAGGTCGGACCATGGGTTCCTGCTTGGTTCCGAGTTTGTGGAGAATATTGTAAGCTACTTTCATGCTCCGAGACCAAAGTTTCCCTGTGTGGATCAAAATACATACAACATAAGTATCTTTCTTCAAAGCACACCGAAAACTTCATAACGACAAGTTTATAGATAAAAACATCAAAACTTCAGCCAAAGTATTGAAGGGTAAGCAAAGAGTTCAGATGTGTTTTGGATGTTTTATTGACCCCGTTGAGCATCTTTGTGTGCCACATGCGGGGTGTTTCATTATTAGATACTCTGTGTCCTGCTGAATTTTTGACCTGACATTATCAGGATTTAACTGGAGGGTATGAAACCCAGCTGAGGGAAAAGCAGATGTCGATCTCGCTCTGCGTCTGCGTTCTGTGTGAAGTTAATTACTCTTTTGATTTGGGTGAGGTTTGTAACAGGCTGAGGTGGAGGCTGATTTTCCCCCGTGGGTTCTGCGCAAACAACCGCTGCCATTTATTTTCAGACCATGTCTTGGCCCACAATGCAAACTGTTCTCAGATCAGTGAATAGCGATGGAGGCCTGTGGGGGAAGTCTGATTGTCTAGGCTTTGGTCTTCCAGATGAGTCAACCGTGTGTGTGTGTGTGTGTGTGTGATTGATGCTCAGGCATCATAATCATTGACAGTTTGATGATCATTTTCACTCTCCAGAGAAATGAAGACAAGGAGAAAAAATATTTCAACCACTATAGCAGAACGCAGAACACACACACACACACACACACACACACAGCAAACCCTTCCACACACTCTCACCCGTGAAGTTTAGCAGGCAGGTTCCTCACTGAGAGAAATGAGACACTGAGACCTCTCTCTCTCTCTCTCTCTCTCACACACACACACACACATACACTACACAAACTGCATTAATCTTCTCACGAGTAAACTCTGTCATAAATAAAACAGGGAGACAAAAGCATTTTTGTTAGTATGCCAAACACAGATAAGCACAGACCTCAGAAAGTAGTTGGACAGTAAGACTATAATATATATGGAAATATTACCGTATGTAAGCACGTAGAGAGGTTTGCCATTGGTGTCCATGGTGGTCAGACAGGGTGCTTTGGGCGAGATGGTCCCCCAACGCTGCAGTGCAGCTTCCAAAGATGGTGGCCAGTTAGTGACCACTCCCAGCGGTTCTCCTCGAATGAGGACCATCTGAGCCCCCTCGGGCCGCGGCTGGTTCGGGTCGGGCTGTTGGACTGAACCGTGAAAGTAAAAAAAGAGCAGAACCATCATTACAGAAGCCATTAAATCATCTTTACAGTGAATTGTGTTTGTAAGAGCTCAGAGCATCAGCGCTCTGTAGGAACCAAACACGTACCTTCTAGGAGCTCCTCAAAATCATCAACGAAGAACTCTCTCAGTGGAGGTCGTCTGGGCTGCTTCAGCGTGTTCACAAGCTGCTGGATCTTAGCGGAAACGCGACTGCTAACAGGAACTCCTGAGGAACCCACAAAATCGCACAGAACCCCGAGAAAACAGATATGACACATCATATTTACAAATATTCTCTTTCATTCTTGGACACTTTTCCAAGATGACCATCCATCCGAATGGGCATATAAGCACACACACACACACACACACACACACTGGGGTGTAAAGGACTGGCCTGTTAACTTATTAGATGACTGAATGAAGATGTTTCTACATCATGTTTCTGCTGCTGCTGTTTATTTCCTCAATCAACACCTCAGTTTCCATCTTAGCCCTAACAAATCAATTTAACAAACATTATTGATTAACGCCTGACAGACGCAGTCAAAGTGGGCCGGCGGGGGCGTCCCCAAGAGATCAAATTAAAGTGCAATAATATGAGCGTGGGATCAATGGACTCATCCATAGCTTCATCACACAGATCCATCAACACGGATATCAGCTCTGAGTCCTGTGGAGTGAATGCTTTATCATTAGCGCTTCTGAGCCGCTACGCTACACAACTGACATGCACTTACGTTTTCAGCATTATATGTACACAAATACATACATTTAGTCCCCACAAAACCTCACTCGCGCACACACATACATAGTTTTATAGTTATGTTGACTGGGATCTCATATTTTTGTTTTTATATAAATATAATTAGTATTAAGACCCGTTCACACCAAGAACGTTAACTATAAAGATAATTTTAACGGATAATTATATTAGCGTCCATACCAATGCACGCTAACATTTTGTTTATCTGAAGCTGTGCGCTGCAGTAAATGTGCGAGTCCTTTCAAATTTCAATGGATTTTGATTGGCTGTCGATGTTTTCCCCTCAGCTTAAAATAACTGCTCTGAAAGTATTCTCAGTAATTTCGTTCATCTGTTTCAGTGTGGCCTCAGCTATTCTCTTCAATTTAGAATGATTTTTTTAAACTTAATCGTTGTAGTTCTCGCTGTTGGCGTGACATTACATTGACTCCACACTCAGTTCTAACGAAATCAGAAGAGTAACATAACATCAAAACATTATTTACATTATTTATGTCGTGTTGAGCATTTTTTGCTATCAAATATTACCCTTCGAGGACGTCCCCAAGGGAAGCTTTGTCAGATTTAGTTTCCATATTTAGCAGATCTAACTTCTGCCCCAGAAGTACATCTAGATAAAACACACACACACACACACACACTGTGTCCTCACCATCTCCGGTCTCCATGAGTTCAGCATTGCCATATTTGGGGGTGGTTCTGGGCACAGTGGACACCTGCGGTCTCTCCACCTGAACTGGATGCTCTGAGGTGTAAGTGGTGACATCTGGAGGGGCCGAATGATTCTCTGGTTTTGGGAAAATGAGCACAAGTGGTTTATTTCAGCCTCCCACAAAGAGCCGCGGCACTCGAGGATGACGGAGGAAGGAAACCAACAGGAAGTGATTGTGAGGAAAACATGCAACACAAGGAAACATCAGACACAGAGGAGAGCTTTTTCTTCCTCTCCTTAATTACACTTCGTGTTACTTCCACCCGGTAAGTCCTCTGGGCTTCTCTGATACCATTTTTCCCTCTCTCTCTGACAGGAAATTCTCAGCTGTCTCACGGCTAACAACTTTAGGTTGCAAGAGCGTTTCCCTAACATTTCCAATATAACATAAACAATAAACGTGAAATTCATAGGAAATGCAAATTGAAAGTCATAGGAAAGTTCAAAACGAACAACTTAAGCATAACGTTTTTAATACTTGATATATAATGTTAAAAACGTTCAACTAATGTTACTACTAAAACATTTCTGACGACTTTAAGAGAATGATTATAGAACGTTAGCCAGAACTTTTACAGAATGTTCTGAGAACGTTCCCTGTTAGCTGGGCTGCTGCCTCGTTCTCACTCTCCTCAGCTCGGCCTGAATTAATGTCACTCTTCAAACGTCTCTTTCTCTTTGGTGTCCTCGGTCGCCGCATATTACTGTAATGATCTTCCAGCGAAGGCGATTCTGTGGCGCGCTGACTAAATAAATGTCAAATGTCTATTTTTTACATTGTTGCGAACGGCAGATGTCGGCGGGTGAGTCTTTTTCTAAAAGCTCATAAAGTTTCCTTCCATTACATCTTTTGCTTCATTCGAGCGCTCGGAGAGAAATAACGGGGCGCGTGTAATTTCGACTCGGGGAATGAGACGAATGTCAATGAAGGGACTCTGTTTCTCCTCAACCATAAAACACCCAAAATGGCCCAGGACTGAAATCTTCAGCACAATCAAGGACGACACAGTCAGCAGCGTAGCTTTAGCGTCGATGGCTTTTAATATAACAAAACTTCACACTGACAAACCTCAGTTGCTTCCCGGACTGATACGAGTCAATCATTTCCAAACTACATTACAGTAGTGCTGTATTTCTCTGCTGTACCTCACGTAAGATTCATGTTCTTTCTGACTAGATATTAACCACACAGAATACACAGCACCATGTAAAAGTTTTAGATGCTTCAGGTTTTTAATAATGTTTATTATCTCTAGCTTTTGCTGTAATATGTCGGTAGGAAATATCGATACATATTCTGATCATCATTCGCTCTTTACTGTAATAATCAGTGGAGATTTCTGTGTCCCACAACAGATAGTTTGGCTCATACTGAGATCTGATTTCACATCAGTCTGGAATGACATGACGAGACAGACGGACACACAGTAGAACCATAAGAACTGTGACATCATCTCCAAGACGCTGAAGATGATCTGTATTCTTTTAACTAAATCAAATATTTGGGGTGACCACCCTTTGTTTTTTTTAAACAGTTTTTGGTACACAGTTGTTCCAGCTTCCAAGCATCTTGAAGATGTTGCCATAGTCTCTTCCTTCTCTCTCATGTCACAAGAGACAGAATGACTTATCTGTCCCAAGTAATAATCTTTTATTTGTATACATATACACACGCGCACATATATTTTATATATGCGTTTATAAAAAGAAGCATTAGTCATCTGGGAGATAAATCATGCTGTTACTAGTGACATGAGAGGGAGAGAGAGAGAGAGAGAGAGAGAGAGGATCCTGTCTGAGAGGATCTTGCCAAGCACAGGAGATTGTGATGGAGGACATGAGTAAGGCAGGCCACAACCCCTGGGACGGACATCCACCTCTTATTAGCACTAATCTTTACTTCTATTCTGCCTCATGTTCTGCCTCTGTGCCCTATATTATGCCTTGTATTTTGTCTCCTGGCCAGCCTCCTTGGCTTGTGTCAACTGCTGTCTTCCTCATATTCTACCCTTCTGCCTCATCTTCTACCTCCCTGCTTCATATTCTATCTCTGTGACTCATCTTCCACCTCCCTGCCTCATCCTCTACCTCCGTGCCTCATCTTCCACCTCCGTGCCTCACACTCTACTCTGCTGCCCCATCTTCTACCTCCCTGCCTCATATTTTACCTCGCTTCATGCCTCATCGCCTTCCTCCCTGCCTCAACGCCTGCTTTTATTAGCAGGGATGAATGTACGAGAAAACACCCAACAGCAAGAAGCCTTACGTAACAGACTGAAAATAACTCCGATCTAAACTCCCTCGTTCTCTCGCCCCCTCTCTCCAACTGCAGCTCTTCTGTGACATGAACACTAATGTGTTGGAAAAAGGAGTTTCCTCAAAGCCCAGAGGTGCCGGTAGGAGCACAAAAAACATGACGTCTAGTGTCACGTGAGGGAACCTGCTGGCAAATGTGCGTCACTGAGACATGAACCCCACCAGTCTGCAGAGGTGGATGAGAAATACTAGGTAAAACAGCTAGTTTACCAAATCAACGCGTTTCACTGCCACACAATCATCCCTTATGAACTGATTATTCATTTGAATAAAATTAGAACACTTTTACTATGAGTAATGTTCTGACATGTCTACTTCAATTTGTAAATAGTCTATCGTAAGCGACGAGAGTAATTTAATACACATATCACAGTTTAGAAAGCATCAATATACGACACTAGCGTATGCTATTGCTCTGCTGAGGAAATTGCCCCAATTGCCCCAAAACAATAAACAGTTTAAATGTCAACACAGCTCACAACAACATTTAGGCCACACCCAGCTAACAGAGACATTCTCAGAATGTTGGCTAATATTCTCTAAACGTTCTCTCAAAGTTATCAGAAAATGTTAGAAAAAACTTGCAATTTGTAGAACGTTTTAACGTTATATATCAAAAACGCTATTCTGAGGTGGTTAGTGAAACATTTCAGAAATGTTTTTGAATAGCATTCATATAACCAGACAGTATCGGTAATACAACATCTAAAAATCTTGCCGTTTAGAGCATTCCTACAACTTTCAAAACAAACATTTTTAACGTTTCTATTACTTAATGGCAATATTAGGGAAACGTTCTGACGACCGCAAATTGTTAGCTGGGTAATCATGCATATTTAACAGATAAATACACAAGCAGTGACAGGTAGCATAACAAACTGACAGTTGAGGGATTAATTCACCCAAAAACGAAAGTTCTGTCAACGTTTACTCGCCCTCATGTCTTTTAAAACCTGTTTCATGGAAGGATGGACATGAGGGCGAGTTAATGATGACAAAAAAACAGTCGTTTTGAAGTGAACTCTCCTTTCCAGGACACAAGGTAAGGAGTAAACAACACTATTTACACAAAGAGACAAAGTATGAACGAAGCATCTAAAAGCAGACTGGAACGCCTGAAAACAGCATTTCACACTTAATAATTTAATATATTTCAAAAAAGTACACAGTTACTACTCACTGTTTTTCAGTACTACTGTTGGAAAATTGTGCTAACGTCGTTTACATACACAGCATAGCTGACGTTCAGACACATAAGATCGTAAAACTCACGGCACGTAACTCCAAACACAAACACACTGAAGGGCTCGTTGGCCCCAAGACTCCAGAGAGACACTCATGGAGAACACAAAGACGTCAAAGTGGCCTGGATGGTCAGATGATGGGGACAGGTATAATGCATATGTTTGTGTAAAGGTGTATGTTTGCATTTGGGGGGCGTATACTGACCCTCCGACTCCAAGGGTGGCGGCCAAAGAAGATCTGATCCGAACTCACAGGAGCGTCGCAGCGAGTTTCCGTTCTCCGCTACGCCAAGCATAGTTTTCCTCTTCAACGAGAGGTGAGCGATCGGCCCTGGATGGGGAAGGGAGGGGGGAGAACCAGAACCTTAGAGCCTTCCACATCCTCACCGACCGCAGGCATGGATGGGCGGAAGGGGCGGGGCTGATGAGCCGAGCATGGGCGGAGCCATGTTCCCAACAGAGTGCCTGGCACTCTGACATCTTGCATGGAAGGGAAAGGGGTTCGAGGAAGGTGGGTATGATTCTGCATTCCTACAGGAGCGCCCACAGTTCAAAACACTGCCATGTTTCTCCCAAATACAGGGGTTCATCAAAAACAAACCGAAGAAACCAAAATTTGAGCAAAGTGACACCTGCAGAACTTGCTCTCGGTCCAGTACAAAAATGCAATAAAATACAAAGTGCATGCTTCGGAAAAGTGTTTCAAAACACTGGCCCAGAGGGTTATTAACCATCCTCGGTATGCTCCAAAATATGCACTAACAAAACGCTAGGAGTTTTTCTAGCCTCTTGGTTGGTTGTCTGCTTTTAGATGGTACATTATAACGTGGGAGAAACAAAAGGAAGGAATGTAGGAAAGAATGGAATGATGGAAAAAGGGCAGATTGGCTGGGAACACAAAAATAACAGACAGAAGGAAATATAATAGAGGAACAGGAAACAGAGGTAGAGCGTCGAGAAGGAAAATCAAACCGTGAGGGGAATTAAAAAACAGACAGGGCGAGACCGAACAGGATGGTGAGAAAGAGACGTCTTCCAGACTCTGAACCACAGGGTTCTCCTAGATAACATCGTAACTCTATTAATACACAAGAGTTCATTACTTAGCCACAGTCCACAGCTTTAAGCCCTCTGGATACAGAAGGGTCGTGAGGTTTTTGAAAATGAGGCGTCGCTCTTTCTTTGTGGCCTCTGAGCTGGAGGAGGGGAAGGCGGGTGTAAAAATGTTCCTCTTCCTGTTGCGTTTCTGTTTACGTTTAAAATCAGCTGGATAGATTTAACATCTGTGTGGCACAGGCGAGTTCAGACTTCTTGTAACGGAATCAAAGAGGACGTGTTACTGGCTGTGTGGACTGAATTTAGTCACTTTAGGGATTAATTTTTTTTTTTCTTGTTGGGCGAAAACTGTTTTTCGAACTTTTGCAGTGCCAATGTTTTCACTGGCTGGTAAAATGATAAATGTGATTTTTAGCAGCACATTTTCATGTCACAAATACATAAATTTTTGGGGGAAATACTTAAAACTATTTGTAAGGTGTTAAAGCAATAATGGCTGGAGAAAATACTGCTCAAATGTCATTCTAAACCAGCGATAAATTCATAACATCCCTTTCGCTGGAAAAGGACAGAAAACTGTGATTTATCTCAACCCAATCTAAGTGATGCTTTCAAGACTGTCACAAATCATTCCGGCAATTTCTTTCCCAGATGTATTTGGTGACATATTTAGCAAGGCGCAAAAACACTTGCACGCGATCAACGAACGTAAAACAAAGTGACAACGAAGCACCGGCCCAACGTCCTGTCAAAGTCCTGTCACAGTTCTTTATTGGGAAACCTCCACATGATAGAAACTATGGAAAATATTAGTGCATCGTTACTAAATGATCAGCTCTCTCAGCACACATATATTTTGTCTGTGATTAGCACAGAATTATGTTAATGAGGGCTAGCGTTGCTCAAGACAGCACAGAGATATACGACAAGGAGCAAATGAAGTTGCGAACAGGACATACGGGCGAGGGAGGCGGGGTTTAGAAGCATGGCAGGAAGTGTGGGAGTGATCGGCTGAGGGGATGAGCAAGTGGAGGCGGGGCTTGCCAAAGGGGGAGCGTTACCTGACTTGCCGATGTGCGTTTGAGCCAGGACGTCAGCCAGGCGTCCCGCGGCCCCGCTGCCCCCACTCTGCGTGGAAGAGGAGGAGGAGGAGGTGGTGGAGCCCTGGTGGATGGCCCGGCTGATCCAGTGCTCCATGCTGACGCTGCCCTGGCTGGAGGTGGGGGTTCCCTCACCCTGGCCGCCCTCCTCCTCCGAGCCGGACGAGGTGTCTGTCAGGGGGGGCAGAGAGGAAAGGGGAGAGAGGCCTAGTGAGAGTCACTCACACCCACTCAACACTCCGCCCAGAAGGTGGACAAATGCAATTAAAGCCAACATGAGTGTATATAACATGTATATATAACATGTATATACCTTCACAATACCACAATTAATTAAAGTTATATCTGCCTATATATTATGCCACTACTTTGTTTATTTATATACAAAACAAAGACGTTTAGCAGGGCCGTATATTTATCATCGAACATGTTCTGATTGGCTGACTTTGCTGTCTTGTGAACTAGTCAGGGAAGTGACTAATAAACGGGGTGAATTTTGAATTTATGTTGGCTTTAAATGATGTCATGTGATTAGGAGTCAGGGGTGAAGCTCACCTGGGGGGGTGTAGGCATCCATAGAGGTCTGAACCACTAGAGACCTGCGCTTGGATGGCATGGGGACAGCCATCTTTCTCTCCTTGTGTTTGGCCAGCGCTGCCTGTACTGCTTCTGTGTGCACATCTGAGGAGAAAAACAAGTACAAACAGAGTCAACGGCAATGAAGATGTCTAGTGAAGGGG
>JAZGTI010001581.1:18707-43022 GCA_036877585.1 Botia kubotai
CAGGCGGATGGTGTACACTGATACAGCCCTCATGCGGGTACTGAAGAATTTTAATACAACATCTTTTATCATCAAACCACAGCTCACACTGACGACGACTATTAAGTTACGAAAACATATAGTTTATAACAAAGATACACGTTTCACTGAAAAAACTGAATATGGGTTTAACGTGGCATGAGGGTTAGTAAATATTAAAGAATTTGAAAGCTCTATTCGTAGCCTTTTCTGGTTAAAAACAAACAAAAGTTATAAGTTATTGAAAAAAAGCACATGACAGATCAGTGTTTAAACGTCTCCTTACACCGATTCACAACTGGACGCTTATAATAATGATTTGAATCAAATAATAATGAGTTTGAGCTGTCGGATCTGATTGCCCGGGAAATGTTTGTTTGGCTTCATTTGAACATATACATAAACAAAAGTACATAAAGTAACTTGCAGTTGCATGCTTCAACCAGAGATGGCGATAGAGAGGCGAAAGTTACGGACTGCAGCTTTATTTTTTGGGGTGATTTGTTCCTTTTACTGTCCACTGCCCCTCAAACTGGTGTTTACAATGACGTGTATAAGATGAGTCTCAGTGACTGATGTTTATGTGTGATGAGAGCCAAGCGGCCACCTCCAGCCCTTCTGTGATCTTGCTATACTGACTCATCTCAGTGTGTGTGTGTGTGTGTGTGTGTGTGTGTGTGTGATGACACAATCTCATACTGGCAGAGAGTCACGGCTTCTAATAACCCAAGCTGTTATTTGGATTCTCTAATGAGATACATCACACCATATTCCATCAACACACTTGTGGACTAAAAGTAACCTTATTTGCATCATTCTAACTCAATGGCCGGGCCTGGCCTTAACAGGAAGTGATGCGTGGACAGAACCGTTCTTGACAGGAAGTGATACGCAGCTAGAATCAATCTTGACAGGAAGTGATGCGCAGCTAGAATTGATCTTGACAGGAAGTGATGCGCTATGGCTGTCTATCACTACCAATAAGAATCTCTACTGTTAAATAACTGACCTCTTCTGTTTTCAAATCAGACAGCGGTCAAATTTGCATGTTTAACATTGTTATTCAAGTACTTCCTCAGTATGAACTCAGAAACTGATTTGTTGGACAACAACTAATTAATAAGTAACCGCTTATTTTTGTGTAGGTATAATACCATTTACTGTTGTATAGGAATCAAGTGCAGTTACTACATTTTGCATTATTCCAGTATAGGAATCAGGGATTATTATATGATGCTGCAGAGAAAATTCGAACCCCAGTCGCTGACTCACCTGATCGGTACCGTTCGTCGCGGGTGCCAGAGGATCGTCTGCGGTGGTACCGTGAGGCAGAGGGAATCATGGGTGGCCGGCGCTCGTGTGCCATGGACGCCTCCAGCCCTAAAAAACACAGAGGAAGAGAGAGAGGAACCATTAGACAAGCTCATCCAGGGACTCTATATTACACATTCACCTCGTACATCTCCTCCTGAGATGCTGCCGTTTACAGACGGGCTAAGAGAAGGACTGACACGCCCTGTTTTCTTCTTGTTTTAATCAGCATTTGCCTCATTACATTCAACTTTTACTCACAACTTTCTCTCTTGTCTCATTCTAAATGACCGCAGTCTTTGTTTCCAGGATGTTGTTAACATGTTTGTTTGTAGCAAAGTAGCAAAACAAAAACAAACAACTGTGTATATTTATTAAATCTGCAAACAAATCACCCCAGATTTGCAAGCGTTTGTCACATTTTTTGAACATAATTTATCTTAATAAGGATGAGAGTACAACATCATTACTGACAGGTGAAAGCACAAAAAAAATATCCAAAGTATTTAAAGCTGCAGTCTGTAACGTTTTGGGTTAAAAAGGAACAAAAATCAATTACTGAGCAAGATCAGTGTTCACAACAGTAAGTTAATAATAATGATTTATGATCTGAGCTGTCAGGTCTGATTTTCCGGGGACGTGTCAGTTTGACCAACACACGTAATGAAAAGTACATAAAGTAATCTGCAATTTTACGCCTCAAACAGAAACGGCGACACAGAGGCGACAGTTACAGACTGCAGCTTTAATAACAGGACACATAATAGATAAAATTCTATGAATAACAAGAATTCAGATTCCTAGGAACCTTTTTGTAGTTTACTTTTGTAAACAGCCACACGGTCGTAATGTAAAAATTAACAGCAAATATGGATATCAGCCTAAATTTCTATGCAAGCGCTTGAGTGAGAATATTTATTGCTCTCCATACGCAGCCGTGATTGGTCTGCTGTGACTCATATCAGTCTTTCTTCTGATTGGCCGCCTCCGTTCTGAGTTCAGAGCAGTGAGCTGTAAGAACGCCGTCATCCTCCTACTGAAAACTCCAGGGTAACAGTGACCACTGAATCCTGACTGAGTTCACATCTGAGCTCGTCCTTCAGTCAGAGGCTGTGAGGGGGACGATAATGTCTGTTCTGTGTTGACACCCTGACGTACTTAAAACCTCGGAGATGACGTACTTTATGGCCCGTCTCAAAACAGGGTGACAAACCTTGACTTCTTAGTCATTGAAATAAAATATATACACATAAAATACATCAAATATTGATGTAACCTCATATAAAGGCATCATTCTGTAACACGGGATTACAGTATATAATATAAACCGCTCTACCTCTGCACATTATTTAAATGTGTGTGAGAAATACTGGTTTTCCTAGATCACACAGTTATGGCAGGTCTAACAAGTGTGCAAAAAAGTTTCTTATTTTTATGCAAATGATTTTTCACATGAGAAATGATTTAGTAGTGTAGCGTGTTGATTTTTAGACTCCTGATCAGACGTGAGCTTCTTCGCTCTGATGCATCATACAAACGACTGATCTTCAAACACGTTTATGACATCACAGGGCTGTTAAATAACATCGGTTCCCGCGGGGTCTCACACGCCTCAGAGTCGTCTGGCGCGTGCCTCTCTACGATACGCGCTTGTGCCCGAGCATGATGTCATCGGAGCCAGTCTGGAAACGTGCTGGCTGCCTGTTGCTATGGCAACAAAAGCTGCGCCCGTCAACAATGCAGCACGCGCGCCGAGCCCCAAATCGGAAAGCTGCAAAAGTTACGCTCATTTTTACCAAACCGTAAAAGCAGAGCTGACCTCCTAAGACACTGTAATACAGAAAAGATTCTTTCACAGGGGAAAAAAAGGATCATTCTTAAAAGATTCTTGGACGACGAAGGCAAAACGAGCAATTACTGTGCAGAGTTCTTCATTGTAATGAAGCTGGCGTTTAAAGTTCAGACTAATGTCACCTCACCATCTGAACGAGACGACACTCAGCGCGCAGAGACTCGACAGTCCAAATGCAAAGCACTCACCTTAACCGCACTTAAACAGGTGAACGTTTCAATACTGAACATTTTGATCTTTTTTTCACTGATACTGCTGAAAAAAGACAGAAGGAGAGAAAAGTTCTAAGCACCTTTTATAAAGCTCTCGAGAAGAACCTAAGGGAGTCTGTTAATTCTGGGGTTCCGTCGCTTATAAGCTCATTTAAAGCAGCGCTGGAGAACCAGCGACAAATGGAGTGATTAACTGTAGCGATGAACTCGCCTACTGTATAATATTTTAAAAGAAGAACATATATATATAATATAATTTCTTTTTTTTTTGGCTAAGCTGCATTTACACCTGAATCAGACACTTAAATCTGCCAAAAGTCAGATTTAACAGCAAAAACAGATGAGGACTGACGAGGGATGCTCTGAAATGTGGTTTAAAATCTGATAGCCGGTAATTTGACCATCGTAAACCCATTCCTGGCATTCCCAGCTTAACTATTTTAGGTTGGAAAAACGTTTCCCTAATTTATTGTTATTTTGAATGTTCTAGGAACGTTCAAAACGTCCAGTTTTTAGACGCTGTATTAACGTTATTAACTTGGTTATAAGAACATTATTCAAACATTTAATTCTGTTACTTTTTCAAACGTTCCACTAACAACTTAACCACAAATAAGGTTTTTCATTATATTCATTATAATTAATGTTTTTCATATAATAATAAATTTCATATAATAATAATTAATGTTTTTCAAAAAGTTCTACTAATATTACTGCAATTCATATTAAATAACTTTGAAAGAACTAAGAGAACTTTTAGAGAACATTAGCCGACAATCTGAGAACGTTCCCTGTTAGCTGGATTGCTGTTTAAATAACAGCCTTCCAGACATGGAACAGAGATCTAATGTGACCTCCATCTGCTGGGATCATAAGACCCAGAATATTAGACCACAGGATTCCCACAGCAGGTTTTAACTGAGAAAAGGGGACGTGTAGAAAAAACTACACGCGAGCTGCTTCAGTCTCCTACCGCAGCTGTTTAAACCTGCGCGAGGCAAGTTTTTTGGGGTTAAAACACGCTATTGTTCCCTGTTGTGGGAGGTGAGAGTCGGTGCTCTTACCTGGAGGATGTGGCAGATACGCCCCAAGCAGTTTTGCCCTCTTTTTCTCATATCCTTTCTGAGTGATGTCGCCTGCAAGAGAAAGGGAGCGTCATAAAATGTACGAACTGACTTCAAAAACACAAAATCCTTATTATTTCGTTTATTATTTTGTTCATGTTTTTGATAAGGAAACCGTTCCAAAATTGTAATATAACGTGGTTAGGTAAGGTTTGTTTGGGCAGATCTTGAGGAAACCATCTTTGAGAATGGAGCGCTCACCCTGAAATGACGAACAGGGCTGTGCGACTCATGTCACAAGCCATTAAGCAGCCAGACCTTCACAGAAATTCACAGGCCGTCACATTTGCACAGAAATTAAGAAAAGACCTGGTGCATAATGAGAGAGATGCGGGGACTCGACAAGTGACAGGAAATCAAAATGAAAGCGTTTCAATGATGAATCAATAACTACATAGACAGCTGTCTTCTAAGGCAGCTGTCTTCATAACTGAAATGGAACCTTATAAGCAACTGATTTCAAACCCTCTACATGAGGAGCAATGCAGTACGCCTGTAGTGATGTCTTAAAATGCTGCACAGATAGGCAGTCGACTACGTTTTATAGCAAAGCTAATGTATTTTCTACCTCCTCCCTGAAGCCACATTCATCAGCAGTGCTCACCCGTATACTGTGTATTTGATGTGATCGAGTGTGTGAGCCCTGGACGTACAGGAAGTAATTAACAGTAAACCTGTTACTCCTGTTAAAATTAATCTGTTACTCCTGTTAATGACCTCTTGCCCAGCTAACAGGGAACATTCTCAGAACTGGTTCTCTAATAGTTTCCTTAAAGTTATCAAAAAGGTTCTTCAAGTTACCAGTAACATTTTAGGGAAATGTTAGGGAAACATTCTTACAACATAAGATTGTTAGATGGGTAAACGGGCCAATAAAGGTGGCTGGGACGCTAATGGCTTTAGCGTTGATGAGGAGGAGGAGGACGAAGCGCGTCAGGATGAACAAAAAGAAGACAAAAAGAAAAGGGTTGAATTTTAAACAGAACTGGAATGATTCATTTCCTCACACCCACACGCTGCCAATCAAACAGTCTTGTGGAGATTTCTGCTCAGGAGATGCATGGCATTATCCATGCTTATCTCACTCACTTATTCTTTGTCTCTCTCTCACGTACACACTCTCTCTCTCTCTCTTTCCAGTCTCCTACTCGTGCTGTCCTTCCCTGAGGGACAAGCTCTTCATATATTTTGACACCCTGCTTAAGTCTGTAACCATTAAACCCAAATAAATTCGAAAGTGCAGCAGGCCGCCTCATAACGGAGTGAAAAAGGAGGCAGCTGGAATGACGGGCAGCTACTGGGCAGTTAAACTCCAGGTGTACTGACACACCGCTGCTTAAAGCGCTAGGGGTGTGATGCTGGCTACAGCTCCTGCGTATTTGGCACATGCCAGCGGAAAACATGTCGTACGAAACAAAGAGCAGCTGTCAGACTCGCGGAGTACGCTGCCTTCTAATATTTTCAGGAAAACAGAACAGATGTACAAACTAATTCAAGATTTGTATGGAAGATAATATTTTACTCATTAGCAGTGTTTTCGAAGGGGAGCTATTATTATTGCCCCAGAGTGTTTTGCTATGAAGAGATCTTCTGACGATTGTCGTCTGGCGGGCAATAAAACAGATGAAAAGAGAGTTACATTGAAAGAGCCACCTGAGTCACACTGTGTAACTATCAGAAAGAGTCTTTTCCCAGCTAACAGTTTAGGTTGTACGAACACTAACATTTCCATTACGTAACAGAAGCGTTAAAAATGTAACATTAAAAATGTAACGTTAAAAATTTAATTTTTTACACGTTGTAGGAATGTTGAACGTTATTTAATGTTTAATTCACTTTAATTAATGTTTAATTAGTAACATTTTTAAACGTTCCTCTAATAACTTGAGCGTAACATTTTTGATGCATGATAAATAACATTAAAAAACACACCAGAAGAATGTTTTTGATAACTTTGACAGAACGTTTAGAAAACGTTAGCCAAAGTTCGGAGAACATTCCCTGTTGGCTTGGTTGACTCGCGCAACCACCTGGCCACGTCCTAGCAACACTCCAGAACATCCTAGCAACAACATAGCAACACATTAAAACCTGCTCAGAACACCTCGGCAACGGCATAGCAAAGGCCTAGCAACCACCCGTGCGTTAAGGTGGTTAGTTTCGCGTGGGTGAGCGCCGCTCACATCAGTAAAACTCGAATTATAATGAAGTAATGATGAATGCCCTGAGAGCCAACACTAATGCATTATGGGTACTTCAAGCGAAACATGACAGATAACTCATATCTCACATACGATCTGTTAGAAGCGCCGCTACATCCAAAAGAGCTTCTCAAAGCATAACTCTCACAGCACCATTAGCCTAACTTAAAGGCTAATTAGCACACAATAGCTCCTAATTGAGCTGAATTGATGTGGCTATGCAACGAGGCTGCCAGTGCACTTCAGCACAATGAGCCTGGACTTCAGACAATCAAACATCCAAACATATGAGGATTTAGCGGAACGTTAAGGACAATCTAACAATTTTAGGTTGTAAGAACGTTTCCGTAATGTTTGTTCAGCGCAAAGGTTGTGAGTTCTATTCTCAGGGAGCACAAAATGTGTAACTTGAACGCACTATATGTATAAATGTGTTTCATAACATTACATTACATTAAAAAAAGTCCACCAAAGTTACTCCAAGAGTGTTTTTTGATCACTTTGATAAAAAGAGTGTTAGCCAACGTTCTGAGAACATTCCCTGTTATCTGGGAATTTGACCAATTGACCACCTTTCTTTGCTCATTTAAATAAGACTCAAGTCTTCTGAATGAGATGTTAGTAATCTAACACACCTCCAAAGACAACAATCATCTCGTGCAGTAAAAGACTCAGAACGGCCAAGATCAACACTGCACACTGACAGGCCAGCACAGCGACAGGCCAGCACAGCGACAGGCCAGCACAACGGGCCTAAACAATGTTTATCGAATTTAAGTAAAAAGCACAGCAATCAAAACATGTGCACAGGCGTCGGTGCAAATTACCAGAGGTAGCTGTGTGGCTTGTTTTCATTTCAAGAGATTTTGGCAGGCTTTATGATGACTCTACCCCAAAAACAACTTAAAATAATGTTTGATATATAATGTTGAAAAATCTTTTATTGACGTTATTGCAAGAAGGGTTTCAATACCGTTGAGACAACTTTGAGAGAACTTTTGAAGAACCTTAGCCAATGTTCTGTGAATGTTTCCTGTTAGCTGGGCTCCCAGAATTGGTATTGGTGGACATCGTATTCAATGAGGACTGATGAGGAGCAAACACAGCAAAGCAGATATTAATACCCTTTGTAAATTCTGCGCTGATCTATGATCAGTTCTTGATACTATTATGGGTATAGATTAGAATGGAACGAGACTGTGGAGCTGAATGTAAAACAGTCCTGTGCTGCAGGCCTGGCTGGACGTGAGAGAGAGAGAGAGAGAGAGAGAGAGAGAGAGAGATCTGATTACCCCGCGTGTTTCTGAATGAGCTTACATATCATACATCTGAATATAATCCTTTCTCAGCTGAAAAACACTGATCTAGCCTATGCTGACTTGCGCTATCTGGGAACATTCTCAAAACGTTGGTTAACGTTCTCTGAAAGTTTTCTTAAAGTTATCAGAAACATTCTTTCTGTAACATTAGTAGAGCTTTAACGCTACATATCATATATATATATATATATATATCAATAGCAATATTCTTAAGCAGTTAGTGTAACATTTTAAGAACGTTACAGAATTAACATTTTTTTAAATAAAATTTCTATAACCAAGCAATAAGAACGTTCTAGAATGTTAAGTAAACATTTTTAATGCTTTATAGTTACATAATGGAAATGTTGGGGAAACAACCTAAACCTTGTTCGCTGCAATGGGACCCATCTTAAAACCTTTCTGAAGCAAATCTTCGGTTCTTCATTTTCTCCTGCTAACAACAATGCGATTCTTTGTCTTTCACGAGCACGCAGGATTATTACAGGTGGTGAAGCCCACGGCTTACAGAACACAGCAAACCATCCTTTTGCCTTTCCACAACAAAAACGGTTTAATAATGGGGCTCGGTGGAAAGAATCTGCCTCAATAGCAACCTCACGAGCAAAATTTCCCTTCTATTTATCTAAGAGGATTACAAGCTCGGGGAATATTTACAAGTCCTTCGTAGGCCTCTCGGTGACCTGGGAGAACATAAGCGACGCAACCCAAGTTTTATGATGCGACGGCGAAGCTTTCAGCGCATGGAAGAGCTTTCGCATTGATTTGTGTAACGTAACCCATCTTTAGAGGGTTTTATCAAAGAGAGAGTTCTCAGCAGTGCAGCGAGGGGCGCGCTGGCTCGCTCAAAGAACGTGATGTCACAGAGCTGTGTTAGAAAAACACAAGATATTCTGATGTCATTGGTTTCCTGAGCGTTTCCACAGAGATTTGATCAGGCAAAAGGCAGAGTCCTCAGATGTGACTGATAATCTACCTGCGTTTGTGTGTGTGCGCAAGACAAAAAGGAAAGGTTTAAATACAGGGAGTCATAAAAGCACTGACACTTGGACACGCATATATACATTTCATTGCCCTAGATACTAAAATGTTAACTCATTACATTTATCTTAAATTTCTTTGGCGAACTTTGTGGTTTATGTCCACAGTTGCAAATATGGCTTAGAATAAAGAAGTTATTATTATAATAAAATACAATCATTTGTAAATAATTTCATGTGCTGCTTGAGTCAATATTTAATCTTGACAAGTAAATTAAATACCATCAGGGTTTAAACTGGTTTATTAAACCCTCCCCAATTTCTGAACCAACCTCACGGCTTTGGTTCAACCAACATCACTGTGTCGTGCTGGCTGCTGTGCAAACAAACAATTCAATTCAATTTTATTTATATATCGCTTTTTACAATGTTACATTGCTTCAAAGCAGCTTTACATAAAAACAAAGAATAGTAGTAAAACACAGAACAAATGTCTGACAAGTTAATGGTATTATTGCAAATAATATGTGTGAGATAAGACTAATACTGTAGTCGGCCTATAGTATGTTTACGAACAAAGAGCTGATTGAACCGATAAAGCCACAAAATTGTTGAGCAAAATACATGTGTTCCAGCTTACAAACAGACACACAAACAGAGTGATGTTTTACGAGCACCACAAAGTCACAATGTTGACACTGACATGATAAACGCACCCTTGGCTTACTTATCTCTGAATATTAAACTGTCACATAAGGACTTTTTTTATCAAATCCACATTACATTTATGCATTTGGCAGACATGCATGTGATCGGTACTGCCGTTCCCTGGGAACCGAACCTGCAACCTTTGTGCTGCTAATGCGATGCTCTACCAGTTGAGCTGCAGGAAATAATGCGCACATACTTTCATGGGCAACTGAAACTCGAGGGAGAAGATCCAGTTTGGGAACGTTACAGCATTCCTTCAACTCATCACCCACATCACTTGTATTTACACACCAACTGAATCACACTCAGTGTCACTCAGACTACAGTGTGTGTCAAAAGTAACAGTGAGTTGTGTGTTCTACCCCCGAACAACGGAACACGGATCTAATAACTAAACAAAAGGTTTCGCCTGAAGGGCGAACTGCTAGTTCTGACAGTTAAAACCGTTGTCTGATGAGGAAACAACACAGTCAACATGTTTTCCCTCTCGTATGCTCACGGGAGGGGGATATGAGAAAACTGCTGAGGCACGGTCTCTCCGGCACGCCATTAATGAACCGTCCAATCAATATGCGAGTTTAACTTCACCGACACAAACATCTCAAATTAAAACCCGAGGAAAATTCACTCAAAGCCGCAATCCGCAACGGTCGCCTCTCTACCGCCACCTCTGTTCGAAACAGAGTTACGGTTATTTACAGTTATTATTTTATGTGAATGACAAGTTTAAATGATAAACAACTGCTGCAGGAACAAACCACAAACTCTGCACCATCTACAGCACATGGACAGACGGACATTTCCTGCAAAATCGGACCCTATAGCTCAAATTATAAATCATTATGATTAACTTACCGCTGTGAATCAGGGTAAGCAGCTCATATTGAACACTGACCTGTCATGTACTTGCTCCATAACTAATTTTTGTCCATTTTAACTAAAAAAAGTTACAGTTTTAAGAGAACTTGGACTGTGCTCAGGTCAGTGAAATGTTCTGAAACTCTACAAGGCCACACGGTGGTGTATTCAGGGGACGTAAAAACCTCACAGCTCTGTGGCACGGAAGGTTCATTAGAACTCTGGCTCTGCCCTAACAACACAATGAATAAAGCACACTTAAATTGAAATATGTCTTTCCCCTCAGGAACCGCTCTTACTTTGACCCCTTTGTAGAGCACTCAGCGATAAGGCCGCAAGCAATATACCAGCGAGAGAGGTGTCCATATCAACAAGCGCTGCCAACATACAAAACAAAAACTGGAGAAGATAACAGGAAAGCGGCGCACATTGACAGGAAGGGCCGATCTGGATGTTTTCAGCTGTGATAGACTTTATCTGATCAGATACATCAGGACTGTTTTTCCTCACAAAATTAGCCAGAGGACACAATAAACACCATACTATTAAAATAATGGGCGAAAGAAAGTAAGAGACCCCTAACAAAGTTTTGCTGCCTAATTTGACATGAACAAAATCTCAATCTTGCAGGTTAAGAACAGATGTGGACTGACATGACCATGTTACTTATGCTAGGTAGGAAAAATACCACCCCACTAGCTAAATACCAGAATAAATAATGTAATAAATAAGTGCATAACTCTTTTGATTTAGGCTAGCAAGTAAAAACATAGAAACCATCCAGAACACCTAAGTAGCCACACAGCTACGATATTGCAACTACCTCGAGGATCCTAGCAACTGCATAGCAACGCCATGGCAACCACCTCTAGCACACTTGCTGTTTCTGCATGGACCTGCAGCACTCACATTTTCTTCAACAAAAATCACATTTTATTTAGATGCAGGGACAACACTGTTTGCTCAGGTATAATTTTCAACAATGAATCGCTCCTGGAGGCAACGAAACACTCAGGAGATCAGGTAACTATGGTGACTGTAAGAGAACGCGAGAGTCAGCAAACAGCCGGGTGATAATTCTTCATTAGCTTCACAGATTGTTTAAATCCAGAGAGGCCTTTCGACAGCTCAAGCCTCGCTTGTTTTTCACAGCGCATGTCTTTATTATACCATGTAATGCTACAGGAGGAAACCAAACAAGCAGAATTTCACCCAATAGCCAACTGCTGTACATTTCCTCAGAACTGTTTATTCGCTGTTACATATGTAGAATGAGTACAGTGACACAATAAAAAAACACATCGGTTAAAACAGAAAGATTGTAACACTTTGTAACATAATAAGTTTCCATTTGTTAACATCGGTTAACTTCCTAACTGAACTAACAAGCCACAAAATAACAATGACATTTCTGAAGAAAACCTACCATCAGAATGCCAAAGTGTTGTTATGCAACAATCTTAAATGGACAGTTCACCCAAAAATTAACATCATCTTCCATCATTTACTCACCCTCAAGTCAATCCAAACCTGCATGACTGTTCTGCTTCTGAGGAAGAAGATATTTTAAACTATGTTGGTAACCAAACAACAGTGGCCCCCGTTGACTTTCATTGGATGGACACAGAACCACTGAGACATTTCTTGAAATATCTTCTTTTGTGTATTTCACAGTTGATAAAGTCATATGGGTTTGGAAAGACATGAGGATGTGTAATTGAAGGAAATGTTTTGGGTGAACTATCCCTTTAAAAGTGATGCTTACCTTAGCAACCACCACAGAAACTCGTTCATACATACGCAGCAGGTACTATCATCACTATAATGAGTTTAAGAGACGTGCTAATCATTTAGAGTGAGTGCCGTTCGAACGCAGACGAGAGAACCTCGTTCTCCTCTTGACTAATAAAGCTGAAGTGCTTGATTAGTTTGGTGGCTGGATGGACCGACGTCCTGTTGAGTGATTTGCTGGGCTTTGGAACGAAGGCAGATGAAAAAAACAGCCCCAGTGCATTGTGGGGATTTCGCTCTTAACACAGAAAAAAATTAGCAATGGACTTACAGCACGTCCCAAATGACACCATGTCTTTTAAACGCGCTCCTAAAGGCACCGAATGTGAAAATTAAAATGGAATAATAAACCGCTGGGAATAAATGGGTCCAATTCAATTAAAAACGCTGAAAAATCCGCTGCGTTTTAGACACATCAAAAGGCTCCAAATGCAGCTTAATATTTAGGCTCTGCAGAGGAGATGCTATTCAACTTACACACAATACTTTAAGTAGTGTTTTGGCTGGAGCCTCTGTAGTCATCTGTAGGACAATAAAGTGGTCTGGCCGTGTGTAAAGCCCATTTAAATCTGGTTTGTGCTACAACAGCTTAAGTCCACATCTTAAAGCTCCCATTCCGCATCGCGTACCATTCAGATCAGTTCAAAACGTTCAGCTCGGGGTCAACGAGGAATACTTACTGTAGCCCAGAATCAGACTGTAATAATTAAACCAGAATCAAGCAGGAATATTCAAATAAGAATCAGACTGTATCTGGAATCAGGATGAAATCATCAGACAGTAATAATCAACCCAGAATCAGACAGTAATCAACCCAGAATCAGACACTAATAATCAACCCTCAATCAGCCTACCCAGACTCAGTTAGTAAAGAGCAACCCAGAATTAGGCAGTTATAATCAACTGGGAATCAGTCTGTAATAATCAGCCCAGAAGCAGGCAATTATAATCACCCAGAACTACTACTATAAACTAGAGATCAGACTGTAAAATTCAGAATCAGCGCAGAGCTGATACCAGCGTATATCAGTGACAGCGAGAGCAGAGAATAAAGAACAACTGCTGTCTTGATATGCTCACACGTCCCTCATCAAACAGACAGGACATGATCCCAGCTAGCCGTTCTGTGTGTTTTATGTTTGCCCTGTGGGCTCAACGCGGCCCCTGCAGACCTGTACACACACAGAGAGCCATTACAGAGCACACACACTCGACCCACAGTGTCACGCTAGCTGTCACTCACTCTTGCTTTCTCTCAAGATTAAGTCTAAACAACAAGATTAAACTAACAAATGTAATAAAAAACAAGCAGGAACGCTATTAAAAATCAACTACCTGGCACATGCCGAAAACATGCATATTGACACATTTTTAATGCGCTGCTGTTAGAAAGCCAAAACTAAACGTGTATGAAAACATTTTGTTAACTAGTCAGTAAATGAATTATTGTATAATTGGTCAACCAAAGTTTATTTGTTGGTTGTACGTTAATACGAATAACTTTTGAAAGCCGTGTTTTAGTGGTTAACATTGCACATACTTGGGGTTCGGGATTTAAAAGGAACTCATAAACCTTTCAGCTGCCCGACATGAACTTAATCTCAACTCGTGCACGTTCAGAACAGATGTGGACCAAAATGATCATTTTACACTTGATAAGAAAAATACCAGACCACTATCTACACATCAGAATAAACCAGGCATAACTCTTTTGGCTTAGGCAAGTAAACATGTAGAAACCACCCAGAGCACCTTAGTAACCACATAGCTTAACTATAGCAACTACCTTAAAGACCCTATAGCAACTGCATAGCAACACCATGGCAACCACCTTTAGCACAGCTGTAGTTTTTGAATGCACAAGCACCACACACATCAACTTTAATAAAAATCTGATAGAGAGATTGCTGTGTTTGCTATGACTTCACATTCAAATTATTAAATAACTATTTTACTGTTGCCAAGCAAAGGTGAATGTGTGCGTGGGTTACTTAACCATATATGTGGGACAAATTTGTATCTAAAAGTCAGCAAAACCTGTCAAATCTGAGCAAAACCTCTTGTCGGGGATGTCCTCATTCGTAAAAACGCTATAAAAATATAGTAAATAGTTTTTTTTAATTGTAAAAATTTAGAAAGTGTTTTGTTATGGTCTGTTAAGGATATATTGTTTATAACTAGCTGTGTATAAAAACAATACAAGTCTATGGAATGTCCCCATTTGAATAAATAAGTATAAAGTGAGTGTGTGTGTGTGTGTGTGTGTGTGTGACACTTTCCTTCCACTACAGGTTCCAAGGAAAGACCTTTTCCTCCATGTAAACATGTTGCTTTGTCCGGGAGATGGAGGTCACGCTTGATGCTCATTTGCATTTAGATGAGCTGGTTAAATTGACAGACTCCCCACGGCGGGCTCTTCCAAAATCACTTTTACTGTGAGGAGAATCCAGACCAGGCATGTCAATGGATGGCGCATTGATAAGATGACAGGAATAACCGTGAGGTAAATCGATCCAAATCTCGTCCCGTGTGCCGAATTACCAGAGCAGCTGCGGCCGCATTACAGACGAAAGCGTCATGGAAACCATAAGCCCGCGCTACGCTACCGTACCTGACAAAATCAACATTCAAATTTTAACTCCGGTCCCATCAGTTGAGCTGAATGAGCTCCCTACATTTTGATATTCACCTGTTACTGCAACAATAGCTTACAGTAGAAAAACAAAAACTGCAGTAAAGATTCTTTACAAGTGTTGAAGTGACTTAATAGTGAAGCATTTTACTATAAGAATTACAAAAATGATAAAAATTGTACAACAGGTTTATCAAACGCTCTCATTGTTTTCCAAAGATTGGAGTTTGGGGAACTTGACTTGAAAATTCCAGCACCAATTTACTGTAATTTACTGTAAAGACATCATACAGGTGTGAAATGACAAGAGGGTGAGTAAATGATCATATAATTTTCATTTTTAGTTGAACTACCCAGCTAACAGGGAACGCTCTCTAATAAAGTTATCAAAAACGTTCTTGCAGTAATGGTTGTAGAACTTGATTAATGTTATACATCAATATATTAAAAATGTTATTCTTAAATTGTTAGTGGAACGTTTTAAAAACATTAGAGAATAAAAGCTTAAATAATGTTCTTATAACCAAGCAATAATGTTAATATAGTGTTCAAAACATTCTGTTTTTTGACATTCCAAATTAAATTGGAAACACTAGGGAAACGTTCCTACTACCTAAAATTGTTAGCTGGAATTTCCTTAAACTGGGATAGCTGAAGGAAAAATGACACCCATCACCTTTAATTGAAGAACTGTGCCTACGTAAAACCGTTGAATTGTGCCATAGTGGAGTCAGAGTGCCTAGCGTGTGTTCATGAGACCGTGTGCTGGAACCCGCAGTCAACAGCTTGCGTTGATCTATCACAGCACAGAGCTAATCACACTGAGTGCCTTCAAAAAACACCCCGCGCCATTATTCCAAATCTTGCTTAAGGTTTTCCTCCCCGCTTTCTCTTCGCAAACACTCCACATAAATCAGCGGGCGTACAAGCGGAGGCTTTTAAAGAGGCGGGCCTATTCTGGACATATCAGCCTAACGAATAATCAATACAACTTTTGGGGATTCCGTCTCGCCCCCCCTCCCATCCGAAGTCAGTGAGTGGTCGGTTGGCAAGGAAGAACGAGGGCTTTTAACTGGGCCTCTACAAACCTCTATAGTCCCAGAAAGCCAGAGTGCACCCGTTTTTATTTAATCAAATAGAAACGCATTACTGAGAAGATTAATTCATTCCAGCCTCGGCATTCGTCAAACTCGCGGAGCAACTTTAAAAGCTCGATTTTCCTTTCCGTCGAGGAAAATAAATAAATAAACAAACGTCAGACTTACGCAGTCTGTGAGACGGGCCACGTTTGACAGGGCCAACAACTGCAGCCACCATTAGAGGGCTAATAAACTCATTATTGTCAATTCTGTTGCATTATAGATCAGCGGAGCAGCAGTGAATGCGCGCGGGAGCTAAAGATCGCCAAACAGGAGCACACGAGACCGTGAGACTGGGTATCGGCAGGTCTGTCACTATGTATTACAGAAGAACAGCAAAACCTCCTTCGAAACTTTGTTACAACGTTTGACGGCTTATCTTAGTTTCTTATTTTTCTAATGTACTCCTAGACCGACTCCGTAATAAAGAAGATATTTGTTTTAAAAGCTATTATTCCTTCGAAGGGTTAAGTTAGTTCCTAATAAAGACACAAACCTTTCCTGGCACAACAGAAGATGCTTCTGTTTCCTACAAAGACACGGTTCAGTAAATCTGTGACCCTCAAGACCGCAGGTGAAAATGCTCCTGTTTTATGAACTAAATGAACTATGGTTACATTTAGGAGATTGAGATGCACCAGAACCCTGGCCCATTGCCCGCCCTTCACAAAACCATTTCAAAACCATTTATATAAAAGTTAGCATACGTTTCATTTCCACCAACGCTCTTTGTCAACAAATAAATGACTCCAGGAGTACAGCTGTGCTCTGATAGGTGAGAGGGAACATTAGGTGAAGATATTTCTGACAGTGTGAAGGGTCTGTGGGGGCGAGAGCTAATCAAAGACAGAAGAACCATACAGGTCACACCATCAGGAGACGCAGCTAGCAGGAAATGTTCTCATAACACTGGCTAATGTTCTCTAAACGTTCCCTCAAAGGATCAAAATGTAGAAAAAAACAGCAGAACTTTTGTTATGTAATGTGTCATATATCAAAAACATTACAGATTTAAAAAATGTTTGAAAAAGTTCTTACAACCAAACGCAACGTTTAAAAAACTGGACGCTTTGAAAGTTCCTAAAACTTTCAAAAGAACATTCTTAACGTTTTTGTTACTTAATGGAAAATAATAGTGTAATTTGAGGATGAGGAAAAGGTTAGACATTTAGTGAACAGTAACGAGTGGACGTAACCTAATTCTCTTAAAAGCAAGTTCAATCAAGGGCCACACTGGCCACGCCCCTAAGCAGCTTTATCCAATCATACGAGTACAGCTTTAGCCGCTTGGACAGAGAAACACAGAAATCTTTGGAAATCTCTAAAACGTTTTGCCAAGAATATGTTCCATTAATATATTTCATATCCGCAATAAAATCTGACAATAATGACATAAATTTATTTCCATGTGTTTATTTAGCTGGAAAAAAGTGAATGATGATTTGCCTCTTGCTAGTTGTCTGGGGGCGGGGCATTCTTATTCTAGGAAGTATCTAATTGGACAAAAATGTGGTGTCGAAGTACAACATAAGTTATCAGCATTTTGGCCCAGTTTTTCTGGAAAAGAAAGAGATTTGCCCACAGTACATGAGCTACAAGTGAATATAAGTGAAGCCAAGAAGTGTAAATCTGAAAAGATTTAGCGACAGCCTCTTTCATTCCTGAGTTCAAGGGCTTTTCATGAGGAAAGACCGGCGACATCAAAACCATCCGCGTGTTGCCATGGCGATGCCCCTTGTCATGGTGAGCGGCTTCTATAACGCACTGAACTTTCCCGCACAAGTCTAGCTGAACAAGAACACACGAGAAGATCTCTGACCTCAAACGCTGGAATCTGAGAGAAAGTCTCGTCCAACTTCAAAAGTCCATTCACAAGCTGTTTAGGGAACCACAGAGTTTAGGATTCAACACAGCTCGTCCCTCCTCGCACCTGCGACATTCACATCCCTCCAGCTAAATAAAGGCTCTGCATTGACCTCCGTAGGGGAGTCATAAAACCAAATTCAAACGACATACCACAGAACCACAACTCGAAAATTCAGCCCATCTATTAAAACTGGGTGTAAAAAAACGACTCAGTCCAAAAACACAATGAATTTCTGACATCAGAAAGTTACTTAAACTTAACAAATAACTGTGCAGGTGGGGAATATAAGATAATGCTGTAGTTTGTGGAGTATGTTTCAGCACAGATTGTTTAGTGAAACTGAGCCTTACTGAAAAATTGGTCAGGGCAAATAATTTTGGACGTGACATCAAACCTGTAAACGTTGTTATTCATTTGAATTGCAAAGCAGTTATTTACATACAACTCTTAAAAGCACAGCAGCAGAAAACATTTTTACTTCTAAGGATCAGAAATAAAAACTGCCAAGAAAAACAGTATGACTGTTTTTCCCCTGAAAAGGAAAAAATCATAAAAAAATGAAATATAATTATTATACAAACAACTCAATAACTGCCATTTAACTTTTTGGCCTATTTTAATTAAATGAAACCATGATAAACCATATAACATCTTTATGAATAATTAATACTTTTTGGGACAGTATCTAGTAACTTTTCAGATTAATCTGACCTCTGATGTCATTTTTCAGCTTTTGTTATATGTATAGATCTATTATAGCTAGAGTATAAACACACACACAATCTTGTCATAGCAGATTGTTTTAATAAACTAACAGGGTGAGTCTTTTCAGCCCATAATTACACTGTGTGTGCCGGCGGCCATGACAGCTGTCAATCAACAGGTGTAAACAGCTACAGTAAATGAAAATGATTGCGCTTCAGTTAACTTCCTGTCTGCATCAGCCTGTCAGACTGCTACAGGGTGACCTTGACAAGCGTTAGCTCAAGCCTGCAGGCCCTGCTGATCCTCTGAGCGGCTCACACACTCATCCACACACGAGAGAGCATACACACACACACACACACACACACAAAAATGCATGCACACACGCAGACATACTCATACACACATGCAAGCGCATACACATGCACACACTGAAGCGAGCACACACACCTACACACACAAAAGTGCACATGCACGCACACTCACATGAACTACAAAGAACACATATGCACAGACCCACACACGCATTCCCAGGCACGTACATGCGCACGCACACATGAAAACACACAGTGAATATGAAAGCGCTTCGTCCTTTGAGGCTCTCAGTATCCATGGTGAATCAGAGCGTTACCTAACTCTCTCTGAAGTGTCTGAATGCGCGTTACCAGCGCTGCATCGACCATCTTAAACCAGCTTCACACAGCACAATGAATATTAATCACCTCACACTGCGTGACACCATAAACCTGAATGCTGCATGTCAAAAACACAAGTTAACAAACAGCCAACACAAACACCAGCATCATACCTGAAGAAAACACCAGGACTGTGGGTCATACTGTGTGTTTTAACCCAGCTAACACTTCTGAGTTGTATAAACGTTTCCCCAACATTTCCTTTAAGTATTTAAAACACAAGTTCTAAGAACGTTTATAATGTCCAGTTTTTATTATTATATTACAGACTATTATTATTAGTCTAAAAATGATTATTAGTATTAACATTATTGCTTGGTAATAACAACATTATTCAGACGTTCTTTAAAATCAGTGGAACGTTTTAAAAACCACTGGCAACATAAGAATAACATTTTTGATACATATGCTATGTAACGTTAAAAAATGTTCTACTAATGTTACTGCAAGAATGTTTTCAGATAACTATAAGAGAACGTTAGCCTCAGAACGTTACCTGTTAGCTGGGTTGGTCAAACAAGCCGATTATTACCCAGCATCCCATGTGGTAAAAATCTCGACTCTGAGGGACGACAATTGTGAAAGAGCCTTTTAAGTCTCTAAGTCAATCTGTCAGTATGTATGCTTTACTGCCCCCCATATAACCCAACCTGTAATTTACAGGTGTTCCAAACAGCAAAGACAGCCCAAGACTAATGGAACCAATTAACACAGCAGACAGAGTCCAGCTCGGCATCACACACCACCCAAGAGAGAGAGAGAGAGAGAGAGAGAGAGACAGAGAGAGAATGATGAAGATATCATAGCTGAGAGGACAATGTATTTGAAGTCCAAACATCTCAGTGCAATTTTGTGCTGTTTACCTCCTCAAAATGGCCCTAATACAAACTCCCAGAAGGCTTTTCCTCCTTCCTCCCAGTACTGTCTGATAACCTGCGCCAGTCTGCACTGGTTTATGGTCCGTGCCTGTAGCCTCAAACACAACTCTTCTCTTACCTAGCTAACAATTTTAGATCGTAACACTTCCCTAACATTCCTGTTGAGTAACAAAAACGGTTACAATTACATTTTAAATGTTACACTAACGTTCAAATTTTCAGATGTTGTATTAACATTAACCCCTTGGTTATAAGAACGTTATTAAATTTTATATACATTGTTATGTTTTTAAAACATTCCACTTACAACTTAAGCACAATGTTTTTAATAGAGAAGATATATAACGTAAAAAACATGCTCTACTAATGCTACTGCAAGAATGTTTTGGATAACTTTAAGAGAACTTTAGCCAATGTTCCGGGAACGTTCCCTGTTAGCTCAGCATACAGCCACTGACAGCCAGTCATCTATAATTCAGGAGCTAAATTTTTTTGACCTGTTGGATTATTTAAACACGGCACATTTCTCAGGCTGTGGACCTGTGATCCCAAACTGTCACTTTGTCTACTGCACGCTCCAGGGGATCATGGGACACGGAAAGCATCATGAGGGGCGGCGGTCGCATGTGTCGGGGTGAAATGGGGCGACAGGAAGTTGGCAGTTAAACCCCAAAAATGTCAGAAATGGAACCATTTAAACACTGATAAACTGTAGTATATGTGTGTGTGTGTGTGTGTGTGATAAGTGATTGGTCCTCCAGCAAATCTCATCCATGGTGATATCAATCTTTTAACAGGAGCGTCTGCGTCCACACAGGAGATTGTAGACTACAGACTCTCAGACCTGCTAATGGCTCATATTTAGGTCAGCTTCACCGAACACTGAGACGCTGCAAGACCGGGTAGTTTATTAAATATTTACTATACAATATTATTTTGTAGGCAATAGAAACTTAAACAACTTTGTGAATGTTTGTACTTGGCTGGTAGGGCTACTGTAGACTTTGTATTGTATTCTTAAAAACATATTTACCACATTGTTTGGTTGAAAAGATGGTTTTTAATAAAAACATCACCTTTTCACGCAATTAAAAAAATACAAACATCGGCATATATTATTTACATATTACACTTACATATTATTTTATGTAGGCTGTATTTTTGGCTACATGTTTATCATCCACCGCTAGTTTAAAAACTTTTGACTATTATAAACCACGCTAAGCAAAAACATTACTCATAAAAGTCTAAAAGTGTCGATATTGTGTCACGTCTCTTTCCTCTAGGGCCGAACATGCGTTTCCTTTCCAGGAAGTGATGTCATTGACCACTCCGCCACAATACCCAGCAGATCTTTTGAGAGCCTCTTTGAGTCCATTGCCCACTGAATGATGGGATTTGAATGTGAGCTGAGGAACCGGCACGGCACAAATGTGTGGGCCTGAGAACAAAATAATCAGGGCAACGGTCACCATAGCAACAGACAGACTACCTTACTCCTGTGGGTATACTCATCAATGTCAATGCAACCGCAGGTGTAGACCTGATGAGTGATCCAGGACTCGCAGCTAACGTGGAACATTCTCAAACCGTTGGCTAACGTTCTCTAAAAGTTCTCTCTGCGTTATCAAAAACGTTACTGCAGTAACGTTTGTAGAATGTTTTTCACAAAGCTTTTCACAAAGCTCACACTGAACTATGTAAATTCCTCAGCAGAAATGACAGATTTCATGCGAGAACGCCCTGTTTTCATAATTACTGGGACTAGGATTCCCCACTGTAGCAAATTTATGCAACAGCCCGAACGCAAGCGTGCGCATATGTGCAGGCGCGTATTATGCATGCTCGCTATGCTCCAGAAACCCCATCCACTGTGGCAAGATGAGGTGTGAATAATATCAGGGTTGTTAATCGATTTTATTTGTTATATAGGGTTAGTGATGATCAACATAAAGAATCCTGTATTAGGTCTGACCCAGAGTCACGAGGGCGTTTATTAAAGTATTTAAAAACCAAATGTCCCTTACTGTTAGGAGCGAAGGTCACTTAAAAGCAAGCATTACTCTGAGTGCATATTTAATTATGTTAATGGAGGACACGGGGAGATCTCGGATTCAAGTGCTTACTAATCTTAGATAAGATTACCTCAAAGACCCCCTGAAACCAAACCTGTATACATATATACACACACGCACAAAATCTTATATATTTAAAAATATAAAATATATCCAAATATATTTACATAAAAAAAGAAATGTAATTTTTTTAAGACAGTTTTCTTTGCGTGTCAACAAACATCCTAACTGAAGAGTCTGAGCCGAGCACGCTGGCCGAGCACGCTGACCAAACCAGCTGTTCAAAATAGTTTCACCCACGCATGTCAAACGAGTTTTTCCTCAGCACTCGTTGATTTGGGGCTAAGGAGAAAAGAAATCAGCAATCTGGTGAGGAGCCAACACACGGCTGGCCTCGTCTAAGCGTCTTAGATAAATCTCCTCCCGACACTCCTATGAAGAGCAGCGCTGGAGTTCGCTCGAGGTAAACAGAGGAAACGGAGGAAATCAAGCATGGCAGCACTGTTTATTCCCCGTCGACACTGACGAGGAGAGCGATCGCACGCAGAGTGATCTGTGAGAGGGACTCTCTGGTACGTCAGTCATCCCTGACGGTCCGTTTCATATGAACAACAGAGGCCAGACCTGACTAAACGAACGCAACGCCCCGCGCACAGCTTCAAACACACCCTCATTCCAGCTGCACCGTGTCGAAGCCGCACAGCGAAACCGTTAGATAGACAGACAGACAGACAGGCTGGCCAACAAACAGACACATGCATACACACAACATCACAGATCTGGGTGATATAACTATAGTGGATAATCAATATATAGACTAATACTCATGTCTTGGCTTTAAAGAATCGAGCCAAAAGCAATGATTGGACAAAGAATATACAGTCCTGCACCTTCCACAGAAGACATGTATTTATATGTATAAATATATTTTCACTAGTATTTTGTAACAGCACAACAAAAAAATGTTTCTGAAAAAAACAAACAAAATAAAAAAAAATCACCTACCCTTTATTTAAAAAGGCTCTTTTTGTTTTTTTAACAGAAGAACCATAATTCCAACCAATCAGCTGTTGCGGCCAATTAGACGCTCTTTAAAGCACAAAGTATGATTATAATTAACATACGGCATAATTACAATAATTTTGGTATGTTTTCCATATTTTTTTTAACCTTAAGGAACAACTGTACAAGGACAACCATATATATTGAGGATGAGATTTACTCGATTCACTCAATCTGTGATTTTAAGGTAACTAGTTACTAACTAGTTGCTGTGAGTCATGCAGAAACAAGCCGTCGTCAGTCATCAGCAGTGACCACGTGCCAAACACGACTGATGGATGCATTTTTAATGCATGTTTTTAATGGACAGTGGATGAAGATGAGGGGAATATATGCAGGATTGGAGTGTTGAAGAGCGACACAGTTCCTGCCACAGGTCAATACTCTCAGCCACACAGAACCTTAACAAACCGTTACCATGGAAATAGAACACTGTTTCTAAAAAAGGATGAGCGCTCATATCCTGCGAACTGCTACATCATTCATGACATCATATTTTGGGGGTAAAATTAGCCCTTGTTACATTCCCTGCCAAGTCTCTCTCACCGTACAAATTTAGGTTAGAACGTTTTCCTAACGTTTCCATCCAGTAACAAAAACATTATAAATGTTATTTTGAATGTTCTAGAAATGTCTATTTTTTTAAGACGTTGCTATAGTTCCTGCCTTTTGATAACTTTGAGAGAACTTTGAGGGAACATAAGCCAACATTCTGAAAACGTTCCCTGTTAGCTGGGCTCTCGCTGCCACTGTGTCTATATATGCAGATGATCGCTATGTCACATAATTAGGTATTTCCTCACACTACGGTATTTTTAGCAGTGGTTAAAAAGGCCTTTCAGAGCTGCTAACATGGTACTGAAAATGGCCAGCTGTCCCCAGAGA
>JAZGTI010001582.1:0-36459 GCA_036877585.1 Botia kubotai
TATTATTTAAAACAAGGTAAAAAACACATACAAATACACTTCCTACCACTGCGCTATAAACCACTAAAGCCAAGTCTAAATGTACTTACACGCTGTATTATTTAAAAATAGGTACAAAACACATACAAATACACTTCCTACCACTGCACTATAAACAACTAAAGCCAAGTCTAAATGTACTTATACGCTGTATTATTTAAAACAAGGTAAAAAACACATACAAATACACTTCCTACCACTGCGCTATAAACCACTAAAGCCAAGTCTAAATGTACTTACACGCTGCTGGTCTCGTTGCTGAAGTGCTTTTTCAAACGTGTGACAAGTGAACTAACACTTTTTTTTTTTTTTAAGTAGGATTACACTTTAACTAAAGTTACAAGTGGAACACATAGTCACACATTTGCATTCTTTGCTTTGTGTTTGATTGTTTGTAACATGTACACAGAATGTTCCCAAATAAAATGTCTCTTAAGCCCCCAACTTACAAACCATGAGAATGACATACACTAAAATGTTTGCGGTTGTTGCAGTTTGCAGAAATGTTTCCTAAGCCATGTGACCAACAGTCATAATTGTGTCCTTTAAAATAAAACACTTGAAAAATTATAATTTTCCAAGTGTTAGAATTAATACAAGCAAAAAAAAATAGTTAGAGATGCTAAAGTAGAGATGCTAAACAGCTGCCCCAAACAATATGCTTTTGTCTTCATAAATTACTTGAATAATTTACATAAATACCAACATATTGTAGCCACCCCAATAATGTTATGTAATAGCGAATGTGAATGATCACAACAGCAAGACAGTACTGTAGGCTACTATAACATTATAGCTAAGCTAACAGGTGCACTATGGTGAACTAACTAGATGCAAAATAACAATAAAGTTATAAAATAAAGTGCAGACTAAACTTAACTTCTGCTTGTGGTGAATCACGTGTGCATGGGCTCACGTTGCGTGCATACTTGGATATGAAAGCTTAACCCTTTGACCTTTGTAATGATATATAGTATGTAAAGTTTAATGCTGTTCTTGGACAATAGAATACATAGTAAATGTATAAGCTGAATAACAAAAGCACATCAGGCCAACCTGCATGGATCTTAACAGGTTAAAATCACTGCCCTAAATATCACTTTATACTTTGTAGAGAGTTTATAGTAGCATCTTCTCTTCACGCATGTGTTAATGACCACAGAGAGTCTGGGGTATTTTACTTAATATATTTTAATCAAAAAATGAGCTCCTTTATTTCTTTCCTCTTTTCAAAGCGTATTAAAATTAAGAGTATTATTAAACATGTAAAAATAAGCAATTTAATAAATAGCAGTGGCTCTCCTTTCTCTAATTAACCCTCTTTTATTCTCTGTCTGTTTCATTCATGTTTTTTTTTAGAAAACAGTGCGTTTGGTGTTGAACTTTCACCGCAGTCAGAAGGCTGTGGTTCGGGTTAATCCACTGGTCCCCTTGCGAACCCTGGTGCCTGTGATCTGCCAGAAGTGCGAGTTCGATCCGGCCCATGTTCTGCTGCTCAGAGACAATATCAGCAACTACGAGCTGGACTTAAACAAATCCCTGAGTGAGCTGGAGATTAAAGAGCTGTATGTCCTGGATCAGGCACTAGGTACAGCTTCAGTGAAGTATTTGTTTATGATAATCTTTGATCATTTAGGCACCCAAACATGATTTTCACATCCTAAGTATGCAAGATGTTACATTTTATAATGCATCTGACCAAATGGGAAATATTTAATAAGGTTGCACAGTTCAGAAGGGAAATGAAACGTGCAGTAATATATTTAAAAATGCTATATAACCAACATATCTTTCACATTGTTTCTGGAAATAAAACATTTCAACAGACATTTACATTCCAGTGTCTCTGCATGACAATACATAACTTTTTGAGGTAAAATCGCTACCATTGCAATCCATTGCGATATGCATATTTGTGATATTTCTATATATTTTGCAGCCCTAATATATATATATATATATATATATATATATGTATATATATATATATGTATAATTAATAACTTTGGCCCGGTGTTGGATCTGTGTAAAATCTGGATTCTGGAGAAAAACACTTGAAAACTTAAAATGAAGAACATGTGGTTATAGTTTTGATTATATTTGGATATTTAATTGACAGGTCATACATATATTTTCAGAGGTAGTGCCGCTAACATCACAGTGTCTCTCTTTGTAGATACAGAATATGAGTTTAGCCAGTGCTGTTAATTACACAACATATTTAATACAAGCATGTGACATATTACTGTTACTGTTAAAGCTGAGTATTAAAGCGAAGTATACCTCAATGCCTTGTGCCCTCCAGACAAAAGCCACGTTTAGGTTAAACTAAACCTAAACTTACTCTCATTTGATTGTTTTCAGTTCAACAGCCTAAAATGGTTTCGACATCTGCACTGAGCTGCTCAGGTACTGATGCTGTGTAGATAGCTGTCATCACAGTGGCTTTATGTGGAGTTCAGCTGTTATGACTGTGCTGAGAGCTTGATTTAAGTCTGCTGTCTGTCGTAGATCATGCTTGAGCTTTTTATGATGGAAATAACCAGTTACACATGAAACCTAAGACATGCTCATATGTCATATGTTTTAGGCTCTTATGCTTATTGTGTGCTTAGTGGTTTCTGTTCTGTAGGTTTCCTTTCTGTAGTCTGCTTGCAATGTTGTCTTCTGAAGTGATGAATGTTGTTGAAAGTGTTGATGTGGAGACTTTGCCGCGTCACAGAACCGGTGCCATCTTCTGATGAAATGTTGTACTGCTTATTGTACAGTGTCACAGGAGCAGCACTTTACACCATGCAAAAGTGCTTTCAAAACACAATTAAATTATTTATATACATGTGGTCATTGAGTAAAGTGTTTTTCTCCTGTGATGCCTGATAGGAAAATACAGTGCTGCCTTGCAAGTTTGTTCTAAACTTTTCAGCTTAAGTTTAAACATCTGCAGTGAATTTAAACTAAAGTCCGCTTGTTTATCAATGTATACGTTTTTAAGAAAACTAAAAAAAAGTTAGATTTTTTTAAAGGTATATTCAGCTTTAGAGTGATGTCAGTGCTGGTGGCTACATTTTAATGTTTGCATACCAACTTGTAATTGGTTTTGTCTTCCTTGCACATGTTTAAACATCCATACACTGCCCAATGACTGTTAATTATTTTGTGCATTCTGCTCTCTTTAAGTAGAACCAAAGTCTAAAACCTAAAACTCTGCTTTGGTAGCACTAGCATTTGCTTCTGGAAATGCAAATCTAGTTAATAGCTTAACCCTAACCCTAGTCATCTTAGAATTTACAGCTCGAATATAACAAAAGTACCATTGCTTAACTTGTTCCCAGATTATAATAGTTTTTGTGTGTTTGTGTAAGATGCTGAATGATTGTGTTTGTCCTACAGCAGAATCTCTTCACTCCAGTCAGAGTCTGAGTGGCTCAGAGAAGAAGGGGCTGCTGGGATTCCTGAAGTTCAATCGCAGAAGATCAAAGGTAGAACAGTTACTCACACATAAATACACACAAACACTCACACACAGTGTTCAGTCCAATTTGTCTGTGCCTACAGCTCTTATAGTTTCTACAGCAAGCACACTCTATAATATTGGCTGGGAGATTGGGAAAATGACCCCATGTATATGCCAGAGAAAATCTGTGTATTAAAATAACTGAAACAGTGTACAACTGAAACGGATCAATATTTATTTCAGTAGCAATCTATATACAGAGAACTGCATGGTTTTGTGGATGTTGTGAGTGTGTTTGGCATGCTAGTGTTACATTCCTGTTTCAGACTGAAGATCAGTCCTCACAGGACATGGACAGTCTTGACGGTGATAGTGTTGTTGACAATGCAGATAGTAACATGAATGTAAGTACTAACCCATTAACTACACTGTACTAATACACTCCTATCTCATCCTCTGTCATACATCTCATTCTTCTGCTGCCTCATTTACGTGTCCGGATCATAATTTTTGTTAGTAGCACCTCACGCTTGTGATAGGCTTTTATAAGATAGGCTCGTTTTGTTAAATTATAGAATGGATAGTGGATGTTGATCGGCCAGTACATGGTATGTGGTAACAGCAATGGTTTGGGGTGGGTTTACCTCCTGACCAAACTTTCTTGTATCACACTTTATATTTAATATTCCGAAACGGATACAAGCATGGCTTTCATGGGTTGATTTCCTAGGAATGTATAAACACTAGGGCTCTGATTGTTTGAGTTAATACTAGATAATACCACTGGGTGTCAGTAATTACAAAAGCACAGCAGTGAGCTCCAGTAGTGATGCTACTGTTTGACTTCACATCAGCTATTTTTGTCATGTGATAAAGCAGGTGATATTTAACTTTTTCATGTCACTATCACTGTGACAACACTATTGCGAGCTTTTCCAGATATCTGAAGGATTTAGATGGATAGTTATGCTTTGTATACATTTGTCACAATGGGATGAGACTTAGTCTTGCTTGGTGTGCATCATTAAAGTTCTCTGTAGCTGTTTACCTGCTCTTCATATGACAATGACTTTTTGATGAAGTCACCCACCACAGCAAGCACACCCACTCTATCTGCTATAAATCTTACCTCCACACCCAGACTCACACACATGAACTCAACAAAATGGATGTCTGTAATTCATCTTAGTTATTTTTAAGTCTCAGTCATGCTGCCAAACAACCCAGTGCCCTATTTTTAAAGGGCTCTTTGTTCTGGGTGCTGTCTGTCTGTAATAACACAAATTCAGGTGCACGCTATTTACATCACCGTCAGTGCCAAAAGCCATTTCCAATACGTTGCAATAACTGATTTCCAATTTTATAACCTGCTAATAGCCATTCCTACTTCAAACATTCCGTTCTTAGGGGTGAGAATTAAAAAAGAGATGCACTAAACTTTTAGCAGAAAGCTTGTGTAGTCTAATGAAAGCGGCCATGACAGAGAGCTGTGATTATTTTGTCTTGCTGCTCTTTCCAGGTGTCAGAGTGTTTGTTTGTGTAGGTGTGTGTGTTTTCATGCTGTCTGGTTTGAATCATATGTCTGTGTTTGTCACACTTCTCCAGTCAAGCTGCACAACTGCATATTCTCTCACTCTCTCTTTCTCTCTCTGTCTTTTTTCTGTTTTCACACTTAAGTTTCTGCTTCCAGCTGACAGCTGAGCTCTCACTCATGCAAGTTTCTGAGAGATCTTGAGTCATTTCTGGCAATGTTTGTCTGATCTCTGCTCTCCCTTAAAGGAACATTCCCCTGCTTCCTCCTACGTGTGTGTGTTTTAATGAGTGTCTCTTAATGTTCACATAACACAAAAGACACCTCTGTCTTTTAATCTCACCCTCATGTCATTTTAAACCCTTACACTGATATGTGGGAACACAAAAGGAAAATTTTTGAAGAATCTCATGATGGCAGCTAATTGTTGTAATCTCTATACCTAGTTGCGGCGTACTGTATGTCTCAAGTAACTACACATCTGTTTCATAGTGTATCACCGCGGGGTCATGGCCAGGGTAATGCCCTTAGAATGAGCGGGTTGTGACATTTCCAGCCCATATGTTATTGATTTGCTGTCCTCTGTTAAACCTGCTGCCCTTTAAATGGCATTCAGTGTCTTGGAGCTCTGCGGCCCTGAACTAACAGTGACCTTCTGCCTTACCTGCCTCCCTCTGAGGGACTCAACTCTGAATACACTGCAGGACTATTGCTACACACACATGCACAGATGGGATATTTGAGCGAAATATAGTGTTTAACTAATGAATTGCAACACAAGACATACAGATCAGTCTTGGTAAATGGTGCCATTGGTGCCAGAAGATTGTTTTTATTTCATTTAACTGAAGTTATCAAAAACATAATAGGTTACTCTTTCAGTGCTTGTTTGGACTGCATTGAACCAAACTGATAATGTTTTGATAGGGGAACAGAAAATGTAGGGACAAAGACAAATTGTATCTTCAAATTGAATCTTCCTAGCCCATGAGCGTAAACATGAGCGTAAAGGCATGACATGTAAATTATAAATTATTTTCTTCCAATTTTTTTGCTCAACATTGAACAGAGTAAAAACATAATGTTAAGTATGGCAATGGCAATGACAACAGTTGTTTAGAATAGCCAAAAACATACTCTCCGTTTTTAATAGAATAGTAATGCAGTCTGTTTGTATGCATTCATACTCTCCACTAATGTACAAGAACTTTTTTATTGTATTCTTAGTCTTTTCTATTTAAAGAAAATGGCCAGTTATAAAAAGTTTTTTGTAAATTGTCTATGATTAAATGTGCAGGATGTGTATGTAAATATAAGCGTGTGTGTGTTTAGACACTGATGTATGTGTGCCCTCAACCTGTTTCAGTGTGTGTATGTACCTCTTCCGCTAACCCCTTGCGTCTCTTTGTGTTATTTTCAGGGTGTGTCGGTGGTGTCAAGTATCTCGTGTGTAGAGACCCGGCCCAGCACTTTGGGTCAGTCTCAGTCTGTGATGAACATCTCCAGGATGTCCCCGAAAATGGAATTAAAAAAACGCAGGGCTCCATCACCCCCGTCAGCACCCACACAGATCACGACATCACAGGTTTGAACAATGACACGCAAGCACACACCCCATCATAATCAACGTCAGTGAATATCACACAGTCTGACTAATAATTGTTTATGAGTTTATATTAAGAAACTACAGGAACGTACAGCCCTACACAAACAATTACACACAGTTTGAGTAATTGGTATGGATACAAACTCTGTTCAACATTGTTTTGTATGCATATGAGAGCTTTAAGGTTCCATGGCTATATCCTATTACTAGCCCATAGGAGCATGATGCCAAATGACGTTGGTTCACCTCATGTGCACTTCTGTATGCCTGTGATGAGGATTATGAGATGGTCTCTTTTAAGAGGCTGGAAAAGGTTATTGACTGACCTCACCCTGATCCTCTCTTGACATCATCAGAGCCCACTGTGAGCTTAGCTTATTAAAATATTCCGCACATGACACAGAGACCTTAAACAACCCCTCTCACAAGACCCTGGACTGCCAACTGATATCTGCCGAGTTATAACTGTTAATGTAATAAAGATGGGTATTATATGAATACAATTACTGTCATAGGAATTGTCATAAACATGCTGTTTTCAAAGCATGTTAAAGAGCAACCACAGATGTCCACAGAGAATACAAAGTCCTGTGGTGCAGTTTTAAAATGTGTCTATATAAACATTTCTAAATACTTTAATTATTATAAAAAAAGTATAATAAATCTGGGTTTTCCTAGCTCGACATAAAGCAGAGGTGGTACCATCCTGATCATATGCAAACACACCTGTTGTGTGGTATGTGTACCATACCTGGCTGAAGCAAATGCTTTTCACAGTGTATTCTGAGAGTTTTAGAGAGAGCTTGAGCGCAGAGTGGAGCTGCCTGTTGGGCTATCTTATAAGCAGGAAAAATATATTGCAATGCTTTTGCATTCTCTCATAAATTTGGTGGGGTAATTATGTTGTATGTCATTTTCAGGCATCAGGGAGCCACTATCAATATGTGGGGTATTGAAATCGCGTTTAAATGCGCGCTCACTTTCAACTTTTACTTTTAATTCGCGATTGCGCTAACTGTATCAGTGGCGCTCGTCCTGTCAGTCTCTCTCCTGTGACAAGTAAAATCTCCTGCAGCAAGATTAAACATGTGTAAGAGATTGCATGCGCAGTGTAGAGGATTGCAAAATTCGCTGATAGTTATGTGTGTGCGTGTGTGAAAATAAGAGGCATGGATTTACGCAGGTATTTCAGTTCTGAAGTGGAGACCGATGCACAGATGGAGAAAGCTGATGAAAGAGATGCTTCATCAGTTGCTTGTTCATCAGCTGATGAAGGAGATGCTTAATTTTGCATCCAAAGTTCTTGACTGCAAAATTCACATGGACAGCCATAGAATAAAGAGGCTGTTAGTATGAAATTCCTTGAGCAAAAAATTCCTTGCTATTGTTTTTCTTCCTTTAAGGTTTGGCAGCACTTCATTGTGCCGATTATTATAAATAATACTGCAACTACACTTACAAATGACAATCCACATGTTCTTTGTTTTCCATGAATATACAGGAAAAACCCTCGAAATGTGATTGACCTGAGAGCTTTAATCAACAGTTTTCCTTATGGGAAAAATACTTGCAGAACCAAGACCAAGTTTTATTACAGCAAATAAAATGAAATGAGAAACAAAAGAATTGAGTTGAAATGAACTGCATTTTTTTAATGATTGGCTGATTGCTTTTGAGGGATTAATGTTACAGTAGTCACTGAGCTATTTACATTAAACTCTTCTGGCTGTTGTTCCAACGTTTGATCCTTTGGCCTCTTGCATAAGAAAAATCTAGAAAGGCCACAAAGCCCAGAGAGATGTGACTTAGTTGTCCTATACTGGTCGCTGACATGGTGACCTCTTTACATGTGTTTGTTGTGGGCTTCTCTCAGTGGTGGCTGGATTTATGGCTAATTAGGCAATGCTGTGAAGGTCTAATGTGAACTGGAATGGTGTGATAAAAATAAAATGGCCAAAACAAGGAAGCAGGAAATTGACGCACGACCACACAGTTTATTGCATGTCTGTATTTTTTTTACTATTTCTTTGTAGGAAACATTGTGTTTTTGTAACAGCCAAATCAAACCTTCCTGCGGATTATTGTTTATAATTGTTTTGGTGTGTTTACACAGCAAAAGCTTTATTATTTGGATGGTATTCCCTTCTGTAAATTAAAGTGGCAAAGAGAAAAATATTCACATTGTGTTTTGCAGTGACAAATTATGGGACGTTAGGAAAGCAGTTGTAGTGTATCAGAGCTGAATTCTGTGTGGTCCTACTGTGAGGATAAGGCTAAATCTGATGTTCCAGCTTATGATCACAGGACAGGACAAAATAATAAAAAAAGTTAAGGCTTTTAGGGGGCCTCTCACAATTCATCACAGGCCAGCATTTCTCAGGATTAAGACTAGAGGGGAAGAGTTGAGGGACGCAGGTTTAAAATATCTCTCTCTCTATATATGGCAAAATTTCAAAATCTCTCAAAAGGCACTCTTCAGTTTTTGGTAGCCCGAAATAAATTTAACTCACCCAAATAAAAAAAGACATTATTTTTAATGTAGAATATTGTAGAGGAGACAAAACATCAATCAAAACACCTAAACATTTTAGAACCGAAATACCTGCTTAGTCCATGCGCATCTTATTTTCCCACATGCACACTCACAACTATGAGTGATTTTTGCAATTCTCTCCACTGTGCATGCAATCTCTATCACGTTGCGGGAGATTTTACTTGTCACGTGAAGATAGTAATGATGGACAGGACAAGCGTCACTGATACACAGTTCGCGCGACCGTGAATTAAAAGTGAAAGTTGAAAGCAAGTGTGCATTCAAACGCGATTTCAATACCCCAAATATTGATAGTGGCCCCCCGATGCCAGAAAATTACATACAACATAATTTCCTCACCAAATTTGTAAGAGAATGCAAAGCATTGCAATATATTTTTCCTCCTTATAAGATAGCCTGACGGGCAGGGCGCAAATATATTTTGGTAGCCTGACTGGATGAAACAATAGCCCTGGGATGTCGGGCTAGCGATTTTGCGAGCCCTGATATATCTTAATAATTAAAGCATGATGGAAAGAACAGCGTGACTTTGTGAGGAAGCATGAAAAGAGCGAGAGATACAGAGGTGCCACAGTTTGGTTATTGCAACTGTATAGAACACCACCTCTGGTTTGTTTGTAACAAAAGGAGAATCAGGCCATCTGTTTGTTTTAAAATGAATAAAGACACAGCATGAATTTCTGTGTTTGTCCAGACCAGGTGTTTTGCTTTTTGGTGTCAATTTAAAGAATGTTGACCAGCTTCACCATCTTGTAATCAGAAGATTGCTGGTTCGATTCCAGCACTGAGGGGTTGCAACTGAAGTGCCTTTGAGCAAGGCACCTAACTCCCAATTGCTCCCTGGGTGCAGTAATGTGCTGCCCACTGCTCCGGGTGTGTGNGTGTTCACGACTTGCAGTGTGTGTTCACTCCTCACCAGTGATGGGTTAAATGCAGAGGTCACATTTTGGGTATGGGTTACCATATCTAACAAATAGGTCACTTTCACTTAATGTTTAAACCTATGAAGCTAAACAATGGTTTTGTTTTAGGTCAAACAGAACTTTAAGGCATTTATTGTTATATTAGAATAGAATTATTAGACTCGTCATTAGATTAGAATGACTAAGTACAGTACAGTTTAATTTACTGTACATAATGTTACATTTGACATTTTAAGATTGTTCTGTAGTAGTGAGAGAAGTGTTAACACTCTTGTAATGCTTTCAGAAAGTTCTTGTACTGTACCTGTACTACATCATAGACCACAAGCGATTGTTTACCAATGGTGCGATTGTATGCATGCATCAGCTCAATTGTGAGCATGTAGAGGAAAGGTGAAGCTACTGCAGTGAAACATAACCCTGCAGCCTGTGTGACTGTGGCTGTCACAGCCTGTCATTAAGCACTGTGTCCTCTGCTCTGTGAGTGCGGTATATACGCTTCTGACAGGGAATTCCTGTTATAAGTGAATCTAGTGTTAGTGTTAGCATTGCTGGTGCCATGGTACACCCACAGCAAACACAACCAAACCAAACTGTGTATTCAATTAGAGTAAAATTGTGTCTCTTAGGCTCATATTTTGATACGCCAAAGCATGCCGGTTATGTACAGTACAGAAGCTCGTCTGGCAGCCTTATTTTTTAAAACCGATAAACAGTACTGTTTGTACCTTGGTTTTTGTATACAAACTATACAAAAAAAAGTGCATTAAACCATACAAAGTGCATTAATTTTACAATCAGTAAAATGCACTGCAATCTACCAGTAGAACATGGAGGTCTCATACCTTTAAATTTCTCAGCATAATATACTGCCTCTATATTGCTATTAAATATATTGCTGCCTCTGGTCCTCTGTGATTTAGTCTTACATCAGTAGGCTGATCACTTGTCAGTCTGTACTTTCCTGTTCAGGAAAAAGAATCACCATTCTCTAATGTAATATTGACTGCCTTATACCGAACGCCTCTAGTAAATGAACTGAGGGCTATATGCTGCTGGAATATCTCCTACAATCTCCATCAGCTCTGTGCTGTCATCTATTTAATTTAGTCGTTAAGGTAGTCTTTGGTTTACTTTAACGTTCATTTGCAGTGCATTAAATGTTATTGGCTCTTATTTTAACTGCTCATACTTCACTTTCATTTTAAATTTACATTGTGGGCACAGCATTTTTCAACTGAGGTGCTTATTTGCTTGCTGGGATACAGAATATCCATAGAAGTAATAGAAGTATTTGATTTCACTAATTATTTTTTTAAAGCAAATAATAATATTGTGATAGTCTGGGAATGTCATCTGTACATGTAGAATGTGCTGATTGGTCAGTGAGGTTTTTGTCCCACCCCTTCTGCACTGCGATTGGATGGCTGGTTAAAAAAATACATTGAAAAATGCAGTGTTTTGCCCAGAATTGAACAGTTTTCAACTCTATGGCTATGGGGAAAAAACACAAAGCTGAGTATACATTCCACCATAAACACAGAGCAGGGGTGTCAAACTCCTGCGTCAAAGTCAGCATTGTCAAACTCAGCTCCTGGAGGGCCAGTGTCCCACAGAGTTTAGCTTCAACCCTAATTAAACACATCTGGTCCTGCTAACCAAGGTCTCAGGATTACTAGAAACTTCCAGGCAGGTATGCTGGAGCTGTTTGGAGCTAAACTCTGCCGGACACTGGCCCTCCAGGAGCTGAATTTGACATATGCATAGTGGAGATACGGCCTAATATATAACAATTTCTTTAAATTAAATAAAAATCCAATTTAGTCAAAGATTTGCAACACAGTCAAAGTATCAAAGTAGGTTATGGACCTCATTATAAACCCCTTATCTTTCTCACTCTCTCTAGATAAACTTTGGCTCTCTGTCCTCACAGAACCAGCTAAAGAAGCGCAGGGCTCCAGCACCGCCGCCCACTCCAACCCCCAATACACCTGAGGCTGTTAGCCCAACTCTTTTGCCTGCTGCAACCACGCAAGGCTCCGGCGTCTCGGTGCCAGCAGAAAGGACCCTGCCAACAGCTGTCACCAGCACTAAACCTCCAGCTGAGGACTCTGCATCCGATCTGAGTCACAGCATTGAGGATTCAGAACCGGCTGGGTCCATCTGCAGCAGCTCCAGTGGTGATGATGTGGCTGCAGCATCCAGCAGCAGCAGTAGCAGTATAGCTGAGGAACCCGTGTCACAACAGGCTCAGGTGATAGCTACCTACACCACATCTAAACCAGATCCTAAACCTTTACCTGAACCCAAGAAGGAGCTGCCCCCCTGCTCTACAGCAGAAGAGGAACCAGGTCCAAGTTCTATGGTGGAAGAGACAGAATCAGTAATGGAGCTAAAAATGGATGAAATGGAGAATAAGCGCAACAGCGGAATAGGTAATGTAACGATGTCTTTTTATAAAAAAATAAATCCATAAGAAATTCAGAAATAGAAGAGTGTTGTTTTATGTTTTGTAAGGTGCAGCACTCTAAGCGAACACATGGCCATTTTCAAAAATGCAACCTGTTTTACTGCTGGGAAATTGACGTGTGACATTAATGTTAAAATATTTATACAAAACTCCTATTCCAGAGAAAGTCAGCTGCAAAGACAGCTGACGGATGTGATTCACTTGCCAAGTGTAATTACTGTAGCTGTTTGAAAACCGTATGCATCATTGGCTTAACCGAAGGTGTGCATTTGGGGCAGGACTAAATGCCAAATAAACCTGCTAGTAAATGACACCGAGTTAGCTCTTGAAGAATTTGGTAATTACCTTAAACTTTGACAGCATACTTTAAAAGTTCTGTATACGCATGAACCTTTATTCCAGAGGCTTGGTTCACTGTAGCATTAATGCATAACTTTCAATGTGTTTATTAATGATTTTTTTAAATCAACAATTTCGATAATGGATTCTGTTCACATATGACGGTCTTAAAGGAGAAATGACAATACATTTATAAGAAAGCCTGTATGTAAAAGTGTTTGTCAAGTTTTGTCAAGTCTACCTCTCCCAAGGTCTTTCTAGTTCAGTGCTAAATCAGTTTAATATTGAATCTGTGTTGACTGTGAATATGGAGTGGAGGACGACAGGATAAGATGACCAGTATACTTAGTTTCTTTTTTCAGCTTCAGGCCAGCTTTATAATGCATCACTGATTACGAAGCATACTGTCCCTTGGCCAACATGTTCCCGATAATGCACAAAGTTGATTTAACTGAATTATTATTGGTGTTTGATGATATCACTACAATATGTTGATGATCATACAAACAGTGATATCTGCTTTGGCAGAGACAGGTTTGACACAGAATGTAGTTAATGTGGAAAAAAAAAATGTTCAGTCTTGTAAACTGTCAAAATTAGCATAATTCGTCATAATCCTCTGATTGTTTCAGTACTTATTTAGGGCGGGATCAAATGTTGCCAAATATGACAGATATTTGATTAAATGTGACAGCAGGTGAGGACACACTTTTGTCCATGTGCCAGGAGAGACGAGCCTGCATTGCGCAAATTAAACCACAGGCATGCTTGCAAATAGTTGAGTTTCTGGTTGTTAGGTGTTAACAACTGTACGCAATGTTTATCTTCACGGTAATATTTAATGTTGCTGTTGCAGAATTTACTTTCCATTTAATTTTCAATAATACATTGACATTTTAATAACGGAACATTTCACATTTACTGTTTGTGAAAGCATTCTACTAGAGTATGTTTAGGCCAATACCAAATGACAAGATTCAGAGTTGTTCAGGGTAAGTACTTAACATCTTTGCATATTTTTGTTCTAGTGTAATATTGACCTGACCTTGTGACTGGCATCATTGTCCTGCACTTTAATTTTATTTAGATTTTTAAAAGCATGTCTCATAAGAGTGGATTCTCTGTTTCTCATATGTGTTTCATGCATAGGATGCTTTGAGGCTTCACCTTTGTAAGCAACACAGGAAGAGAATGCTTAAGCAAACAGCATATTTTACTTTATCTTTCTTAAGAACATTTAGGGAGAGAGGACAGAGGACAGGCATCTTTAAAGAAAGAAGTTAATGTTTTGAATGCTTTTGTGAGGCACTGAAGATGTTTTTTAAACCCCAAAACCAACATTGGAAAGAGTTTCTGGCTCAATGTCTATTTTTTCAACCCAAAACTAACCCACAGTTTATTTATCCATTTGAGTGTTTTGTGATTACCCCAGTATTTTAATTAGGTGGTTAGTCGAGTGTGCAAAGAAGCATACAAAAATTACACAGTCCTGTACAGACCGCCCTATTGGATACATCCTAGACTTTAACCTCAACTTTAAACCCTTTCAAAGCTCTCCAGATCATCCCTGCTGCCTCTTTATGTTTAACAACATTGTTTCATCAGATTTTTTGGCAGTTCTGTCCCACAGATTTACTCCATGAACTTTCAGACTCACTCATGTGAGACTCTCTCATGTCCCTTTTTTCAGGAACTGTATCCACTTTGCTTTTGTTTGCACATAGTATTTCTGCAAAGGCTGAGCTGTGACTCATTTCCCATAAGTCCATGGTTCAGGCTGTCCTTGCTCTGACAGGTTCAGAAAAAGGATCTCTTCATTTCAGCATGTCATCATTTCCTCTTTGCTCTGCCTCTCTTTGATGAGGCTTATGTGACGGCAAACCACTTAATACAGCCTGTGTTGCAAGAAGTCAAATGTATGTGGACTTCTGTTTAGATAGGAATTAGTCATAGAGGAACAGAACTGTGGACAGGTTGGACGTGTTTTCCCAAACACTGTTAATGTTTGGTATAACTGCATCGTTTGGCGTTGTGCCTCTATGTCCTTGAGTTTTACTGACACACTAGCTGAAGATAGTCTCTTTGTGGCCTGGATTTGACATTTGACATGTTGATTGCTGTACTCTGTCAAATAAAGGGAAACAAAACCATAAAACATACCTGTCAACTCAGATGGCTGAATGCTGACAAGGTTAAAGTAAACACAAAGGCTAGTACATAGGAAGGTTTAGCAAGGTTTATTTTACGTCTGTTATATGGACTTTAACTATATAGGGTCAACTGGAAACTTTGTTTTAGCATACGTAAAATGCTAAAAAAAAAAATAAATTAGCCATAGCACGCCAGAGTCTGCCAGTTTATGCCAGAAGCATTTCCACCGATTTCCATCACCATCATATTGTCCACACAATGCTGCTAAACGCTATGTAAAAATTGAGATGTGGTTGAAATTGTTGAAATGTTGTTTTAGAAATATGACAAATGACAAAACTCTCCTGTGATGCTCGTATGTACATTGTTGGACATTGCTAGTGGACATGTAAATAACTAGTGAAGAGTGTGAAAGATGTTTTAGGAGAGGTCATTTTTACCTGATAAAAGTCCACAAAAAGACACCTACATACTGTTCTTCAAGCACTATAAACTGTTTTCCTCTCTTTATTTCCTCTGCAGTTTACTGCTGTGCACCCATGTCTTTGCGTTCTGGACGCCGGTGAACCTCTTCTTTTCCTCCTCTGATTCATCATCTTCCTCTACCTAATTCCTGTTTCTGCTCATCTGCTTCCCCCATATATTTATTCTCTAAAGCTTTTTCATGCCAACACAAGACCTTTTTTATGTTTGTCTGTAAATGCGTTTTTGTATTGCAACTGTTTTGCTTGAGAAATGGGGTGAAGAGAAGGAAACGTACAGCAAGATCAGAGGTGTTAGATCTGGAGTGCAGCTCTTTATATAAGGAGTTTAGATTGATCGTTGGAAATGGTTTGAGGGATATTAAAGCATGTAATCTGATGTTCACAGTTCAGTGACATCTTTCAAATCAATCACAGGTTTAACAAAACAAAGATTCGTTTTACACCTGTTACATGCTGGTTTGTTTCAGAAGGAAAATGTATGTTTATTTAAAACTGCTACCTGCTATGGTAAAGCAGTGGTTTACTTTGACAACAAGAAACGATTGAATGTGATGTTACCCTTGTTTACACACGCTTAGCTTTAATTTAGCATGAATGATATGGTAAATGCTGTTTTGATTCATGGATCTGTCCTTAAGGGTATCCAACAGAGGATAACTTTTTGACTGACTTTCAAAACTTTTGTGCACTTTGTATTGACAAAAGCTATATATTTGTCTACGAGTCTGTGTGACATCTTCATTAAATGATTTGACAACACACGTCTGCCCTGGAGCTTCTAAGTCTGTTCTGTTATTCACATTACAGTTACAGTAGCATATTCTGTGTAGTTTGTCAATAGAAAACCAAAGCTTAATGATAACATGATAAACAGTACACTTTTCAGAATAAAGGTTCCAGAAAGGTTCTTTGTCTGACTATATGGTTCTATAAAGAACCTTTAACATTCGCTTTCTGTTGCACAAAAGTTTCTTTGCAGAGAAAAAAGGTTTATTATACTATAAAAAGGTAAGAAAGAAATGTTTTTTTTAAGAACCATGGACTGAAATGTTCTTTGAGGAACCAAACATTTTTTTTTGTGGCTTCACTGCAAAAAATCCTTTTAGTTCCATAATGAACTTTTAAGATTTAATTTAAAAATAAAATGTTTTTTTTTTAAATCTTTGAATGTTTTTTTTGCGGAATCAGAAATGGTTCTGCTATAGCATCGCTGTGAAAAAACATTTATGAACCTTTCAAAGAATGTACCATGTACAGCAGCATGACTTGGTAACAAGTCTGTTATTGGGTTATGAGGATTGTCACACACTGAATAATCAGTAAACGCACTTGGTATTTCTTTAATGGGTAGAGAACAGGGCATGGCCTGGCCGCCAGATTGTTTTATTGCTAAATATAATGCAACAAAAAATGACATGATACTAGTTGTGAATGGATTTTTCAATGTTAGCTGATCGCTACATGTGAAATGTGAATTCTGAGGCTTTTCATCTTGTAGTCAGTGTAAATCCGCTCTGCTATTAATTTCCTAGGAATTTTTAATCAAATGCTACTTATAGCTCCTGTTGGTTACGCATGCATTCAATGCTAAATCACTCTGGAAATAAACCAAAGATCCAATACAAAAGAACACCACTGTTGGGCACCAATTTGACACCTGGGAAGATCTCTTCATGTGATTTACTGCAAAGTAAGGTGATTTATTCATTTTGCATGCTGGCCTGCAAGTGAATTCTTTGCGTGGGTTTTTGTAAAATCAAGAGAATGCTGCGTTAGTGATATTTCAGCAATAAAAAAGACTTCAGATTTTCTTTCAGCATGAGTCTGTTTGCATCTGCTTTTGTATTTTACTAAAGGAGGATCAGGAGAAGCATGTTGTCATGTTTGGTGTGGCTGTATGAGTGTGTGTGTTTCTATTACAGTGATAGCAGTTGTAAAGAAAGACATCGGTTATAGCGCATCAGAGTTATAGCGCTAGTGGTAACCAGTAATGTTCCAAATTCTATTCAATAGAAGCATACCTTTTGACAGTTATGCATTTTTTGTGTTGGCATAAAATGTTAATTTGTTGATTAGGACAGCAATATATACAAAATAAATGTGTATATAGTATATGTAAAGTGTGCTTTTCCTTTTATCAAGCTCTTAAATAAGAAAAGTACAGACATCTCTAGTTTATTTTTAACAGAAGGAAAGCTAATATCTTGATCATTATTGTTGGATGTTCCGGCTTTAAAGTTACTTTGCTTTAAATTTTTTAAAAATGTATTATTGTGTCTTTGTTTAACTGTCATATTTGCAATAAAGACCATGGTAACAAACATGTATTGCACTTACACATGTACTGTACAGATAATTTCATTGTTTTTCACACTTTTCTGGCTTTCTTTTCCTCATTAAAAACTGAAAATGACAGCAAATAATTGATTTGATAAATTACTTTTTTCAAATTTGTAGTTGTAACGGCAAGAGAAAGGGTCACAAAATGCGAGTATTTACTGCAGTCCTGATTTCAACCTTTGGCCTGCAGCTCTGATTTCATGAATATTTCTGATGTTGTGGTATGTGACACTGTTTACTCATGACGCAAGATGCCATGTGCCACTAATCGATAGTGTGTGTGTGTGTGTGAGAGAGAGAGAGAAAAAGAGAGAGAGCAGAATCACATCAACTCTGTCTGTGGTTGCAGCTGGCGTATATATGAGCTTTGCTGGGAAAGGGCTGGGAAACAGCTTGTGAGTCACAATGAATCCAGGAACAGTCTTCATTCACTCTCCTTAGCGCAACTACTAAACCCAAACCTGAACACAAATACATATTCACTTACACCCCGAGTTCATCCAAAGGTTCCTCCAGTAAAACCTCTCTGTCTCTTCTGGATATATTGAAAAAATGTTATAGCTATTTTAATATCCAATTAGTCAAGCTCTGTAATTAGGTCATTTTAGTATGTGGGTAATTTTAAAAGTTAAAAGATCAATGGATTTTTCATTTTGGAGGAGCTGAATTTCTAAATTTAGAGATGAGAGATGGTAAGCAGAAAGAGAGGGAACGTACAGTACTGCAGTTAAATGAATGGGAGGGTGTTTGTGCATGCGGTTTCTTAAGAGCAATGTGAGTTATGCTTATTTTATGTTTGCCTATAATCAATTACAATTGAATGTATTTACCCTGTCTTACCTTTGGTAGGCAAAAAACATAAAAAGCAGTGCAGGTCTTTATACACTTTTAAAGAGTTGGTGATTTGTATAATAACATAATAGAAACATGGACGGTGTGAGTGGTGCTTGTCAGGGCAAAACTTGCTGTGACAATGCTAAAGATGTTTGCCAGGCCATTGATATGTTATTGCTAAGGTGTTGCTAAGTGGTTTAGTGATTTCATTTTCCCCCTCTACTTTTTAAACGTGCATGCATAACAGAATGTGCAAAGGTTTGGACTAATTATGAATTTTTGTTGCTGTGGATGCTTGAAGCATGTGATATAACTGATCTGAAGTACCATCATGGCATCCATGACAATATCACTTTACTTTCTCTAGCCTGGCTGCACACAGCTCATGTGTCAGAGAGAACAGCAGAGCAGGAAGTAGAAACTGTGTCTGTGGCCAGCAGCGAGAGCTTTGCAGACCAGGGCTATGCGGCATCAGAGGGCATGGCAGAGGAGCCGGGTCCCATTTCTCCCTCTGAAGTAATCCAGTCGGCATCACCTGTGGACATCATGTCTCTCAATGGTGGCTCAACTATGCCTTTGAAGCAGTCCAAAGACTCTTCAAGTGACAGTGATGAGGGCTGTGCAACCTGGGGCTCCAGACACAGGTACACACATGCCCAGACTTGCTTCCATCTCAGCAGACCTGCACAAAATATTAAAACCTTGGGTGCATAGACTACTGCCACTGTGTGATTTTAGTTCTTGCTAGCTAAAGGTCCTACAAAAACCAGCTTCTAGTGGTATTTGGTTTCCGGAACATGGTAGCGTGTTTCTTCCTGGTCCAATATTGTCTAACAGCTAAGCCAGGTCTATCATCAAAACCAGCCACCATGTTCCAAAACCAACAACCATCTTAACATCAGCATGAAAAGGCATTCAAATCCTGCTTTACTTTTATGATCTGATGTATTTCCAAACAACACAGGATATTGAACAAAAAAATGACAAGGGTGGGGCTTGATTTTATTTAATATAAATTGATTGGGTTCTTCATACCAGAATTGAGCAGAACCTGAATAAGGGTACACTTCTTCTGAATCACGTATGACTATCTAACTGTAGCTTATAACAATGTCACATAGGCATGGCTTATGAAATGTTAGCCAATAAGGAAGGCTATTTCAAAGGCAAAGTAAGCTATTACATTTTACCATAAGACCAGGAACATGCATTAAAATATTGCATATACTGAAATATACTGAAATATTAAATAAACTGGTTGTAGCTAAGGTATATCTAAGAACATTGAAACATCAGTCAGTTTTATATTCACCATTACCTAAGTGACACCACGTTGTTTGAGCTCTTATAACAAAAATAGATCCATCTCTTTTCTGCAATTTTATTTGTCTGCTGGACAGGAATTATGCTGAGTGGAGACAGAGCAGAGGGTTTATCTCTCTCCCTGTCTGTTTACCACCATCAGATAATTTCCCACAATTCTGCCAGTCTCACTTTTATTTTCAGCCTGCCGGTATTTCTCCAGGACTGACTAAGTAGTCTGACTGGCTTTCTAAAACTTCATTTTATGGAGCTTAAAGTGTTTGACAGCTATCTAGATGGCTGTGAGTGGCACTTCAGGCTAAGCCTGCAGCCTCACATCCAGCTCTTTGCTCCAGCTCTGTTTCTGCTATAGAGCTCTATGTGTCTTCTCATATCCTTTCTTCTTTCCTTGCAGGAAAGGGCTATTAGTTTTTCCACTCTGTCTTTAAAATCACCATTGTCTTGGTGTAAAATTGTATTTTTGTAGGCTTGTGTTATACATCTTTAACCCTAACTCATTTTATGTATGGTCAGGCGTATTTAGAGATAGGAGTCAAGAAAAACACAGCCTTTGTATCAAATTGGTGACAACAGGTGGAATTCTTTGTTTGTTGATAAATACAATTTCAAACCTTTGAGATCTTTTACTGTAATTAAGAGGTTTAATCATTTATTTGTGTTACACGCTGATTTCAGTCTTCCTTTAATATTTAGTTTTCTTCAGTGTATTATGAATACCTCTACAAAAAATGGTTGATTTTAGTTTTTTTTTTATTATTTTATTTTTTTTATTTTTAAGTACACAGCCAGCTAAGTTGTTTTGTTTACTTCTGCAAGTAGTCAAAATGTTCGAGGACATCAGCCAATCAAGCGCCAGAACAGTTATGAAGAGGACCCAGAGATCGCAACTCAGATACATCTGACCCTGGCCGATTTAGATGCTAATCTAGCAGGTAAGTTACTTATGGATAACTTATTTAAACAGATGCTGTTTGAAGCTCTATAAATAACACATTTTCTACATAATTATTTTTCTTTATATTAGATATTAATCAGTCAAATGGAGCATCTGTGTTTGTGGATGAGATCCCTGTGTCTATTGTGGACATGGACATTCCAGTTACAACTATTGACGAAGTTCCTTCTGATGATCGATGCAATATCAGGGAGTGTGAAGTGCCATTGTTGCGCAGCACTCCAAAAATTACTAAGCAATCTCGTACACTATATGAGGCTATTCAAAACAAGAACAACAATGCCTCTCTGACAGTAAAAAAGAACTTGAGTCCACCCTCAAATATTCTGAAGGAGTTGCAGGAGCCTAGACCTACAGCCATGGAGAAGAACTTAAAACCTTCTTCAGGCATTCAGCAGCAGCTGCAGGATCCTACGCCTACCGCTATGGAGAAGAACATGAGTCTATCTTCAGGCATTCAAAAGCAGTTGCAAGAGCATAAGCATGCAGCCATGGAGAAGAACATGGGACCATCTTTAGGCATTCAGAAGCAGTTGCAGGAGCCTATTCTTACAGCCAATGGGAAGAACATGAGTCCATCTCCAGATGACGAGAGGTGGTCACAGAAAACTAAGCTCAGAGACAATAAGGAACAGAAGTTCATTTTGAACCCTGACACTAAGGGTAAAGCTGAAACCAAAGGACTAAAGGATCAGAATAACACTGTATCACAGAAGCCTCAAAGTCATGTTGTGCGTCCTGCTGTTCAAAGCATTCAGAAGGTTCCTGATGACAGGCTTAAGTCCATACCAGTGGTCCAGAGGCTTAGTACAGAGACTGTTAACGAAGAAAGAATGCCTACTACAAGAGTCCCAGCAACTCAAGGTATGATTACCCAGAGTTCTGTCTCACGGTTTGGAATGAAAACCTTTGTGGTCATCCCTCCCAAACCAACTATATCCCAGACTCAAAAGCCTACAGGCTCTCTAGTCATAGGTTCCATTAAGATTGATGAACAGGGAAACATGGTTACACAGAGACCTGTTGACACTGCCCCAGAGAAATATGGCAGACATGAAGAGGTCACTATTGCAAGGGAATCCTCACTAGGACAGGCGAAAGCCTTCTGGAGCTCTGCAGAGAAGCAAGACCAGTCAACAGTAGCCAACCAAGGACCCATGGTGAAGAATAGAGATACTGATGTGTTCAAGCCCCCGTTTGAATCTGGAGTCTCTAAAGTGTCAAAGAAATCACATTCTGAGGAAACACCCAAAGAAGTCATTATATTGGAAAAGAACCCAATAACTGTAGTGACCAGTAAGCCCTTATCCCCAGATCCTTTTGGGAATCCCTCTTTTACAGGGGAGGAGCGGGATCTCTCTTTTCTGAAACCTTCTAGAAGAACATCCAGCCAATATGTAGCTTCTGCCATTGCTAAAAACAGTTGCATTCCCAATACTAAAATAGATACCATTCAGGAGTCATCTAAATCTATTGTTAGGGATAAAAAACTACATTTAAATCAACGGTTTAATAATGAGGATAAAACTACAAATGCACTTTCAGTGGGTTCGTATAAACCTGCAACCACTTTGAAACCAACAGAAGGTTTATTGCCTTCTTTTTCAGGACCTAAACGATCACAAAGCTACCCCAGTTATGTTGTGGAAAAGGTGACCAGTTCAGAAAACCTGAATGGAGAAGATATAACCAAATCTCTGGACTCGCATTCCATAAATAACAAACTCCAGCCCTTAACACATGTGTCTTGTCAGAATAAACCCATAGAATCCTCCTCTACCAAAGCCACAACAATAAATAAGTTCCAAGACACCTCCTCTGCTAAACAGATGCCAGCAGACTCCACACGTCCACCACTTAAAAAGAAGCCAGAATTACAAAAATCAGAGCCTCCATCAGAACCCAACCAGGGTAACACGTTCGGACCAGTTAAGAAGTTCAAACCTGTTATTTTTAAACCGGTCCAAAAAGAAGCTTCACTCCATAGCTCACTAATGGAGGCCATTCAGTCTGGAGAGGGGATTGAACGCCTTAGAAAGGTAAACTGTGAATCAAAGCATTTGTTTTATTTTTCAAGCATATTCATGGTAATTTTAATCATTTTAGTTAAAATAAAATTACTTTAAAAACTACTTCAAAACTTAAAGTAGTAGAATGAAAATTATGTTTTGTTTTTTGGTGTCCAGGTATCAGACAGTAGCAATAGCACTGTTAAGAAGCCATTCTATGTTGATTCAGAGACTGAGCATTCAGCACTTCTCTCAGCAATTAGAGCTCCAAGCAATTCTGCCAGACTTAAGAAGGTAAGATAAATGACATGGGGCAATACATGTTTGCTGTGTTGTTGATTGTATTACAATCAACGTTTATTATAGTATTAACATTGATTACTAATTAGATTGCATTATTTAACTGTATCAGGACACAGATCAGTGCCCATTGGTAGTCAGCTCATCATGTTAACACTTATTTGCATTTGCAAAGGTGAACTTAGCTTTGCTTTATTGACAAACGTGGCAACTTGTGTCTCTCATTAAAAATGGATTGAAATAATTCATTAAAATAGTTGAAATGTCATGGTAGATTACCTTGTTTGTGTAATTTTTCAAGTGTTGTATCCTTGTATCCCACTATGCAGTAACAACTAAAAAAGCCATTTGTTTGATATTCCCTAAACACTATAGGCATTTCTTAATACCAAGTACGCCAAGTTCAGACTTAGTATGTCCAACTCGGGAGTACAAACTCCCTGAGCACAAGAGGATGCAGTTGTTCTGTAAATAGAACAGCAGAGTACTAGATGTCATCACTCAACCCCAGCCCTATTTTTCTTTATTTATTGTATATTTAAAATAAAACAAAATATGATACAAAACACAACCCCACTTTTCATTTTGGGGCTCATGTAACACCTGCCTGATAATCTTCACTTTATTAATATTTATAATACAATGTGATGTTAAACGCAATTATTTATTATTAAAGTTTTAGTTTGTACAATAGGAAATAAAAACAAGCAAAAAATTCAGTCAAAAGTACAGTGGCAGCGCTACAGTTTAATGTTAAATTTGATTTTAAAATATTTATGAAATTTAACTTTGCCCTCGGCCCAAAACGGTTTGCCCGTGAACAAATAGTTGATTTATAAAACCAAAGAGTTCCTGTTAGATGTACCCAAAATTTATTCTATCTCATGTTTAACCACAAAGAGACATCAGAGCCAGAGGCAAATTTTTAGAAGGACTTGCCGAGGATAGGCTGCTCTTGGCCGTGTACATGAGCACTGACCGCCTGGCGATTGCCTGGAACTCAAAACTCAAAAAACATCAGAACAAATGTTAAAATAAGCACTATTTTTATAAACCAACCACAGTTTTAAACTTTAAACAACCACATTTTCACTTAACTAGCCCTTAAAACTACATTTCGTGACACAAAACAGAAGTATTTTGAAAATTGTGCATTTGTTTTCTCATTTGCTATTGAGGTGATATGCATTTTGGGATGCAAGTCCACAGCCAAGTCATCTCTTGATGCATCCTTGATACAAAAGGCGGAGCAAGAATACATCTAGGGATTTAATGTGAACTTTTAGATAAACTTTCTAAGTGAACTTTGAACTGGAACAGTACTTGGTCAGTGATTGATGTTTCACAAGAACACAAGTTCAGACAATACGCATATTAAGAAATGGCTTATTAAAATTTGTATCTGAATATATAACAGTTTTAGATAACTGGCAACATGACTAAATCCAAAGACCACAGTCTGGGAGTTATGTGACAAATGTGTCCTGTGGCATAGGATTGACACAGAAATTATTTGTATTTCTTTGGGTTTTCAATGCTAAGAGTCACTGAAAGACTCTGTGAAATCACTTGACAAGCACAGTTTCTGCCTTACATTGACATTTAAAGGGTAATACTTTAAGTACATAACTAACTGTAAGTACATAACTATTAGTACAACTTCATTGTTGCTACTTTTAGACCAGATCAGGAGCAGCTAAGGAGCTGGAGCAGCTCAGAAAAGCTAATGAAGAAAGAAATATTCAAAAAGATAGAATCTCACCTCCTTCCAACCCTCCTACTGCTTCTGTGGCACCCCCACCTCCAGCCTTTAGTCCTCCACCACCTCCACCTCCAGCCAAGTCCCCTCTGGTGTTGCCTGCTGGGGGGAACCCAGAGGCAGCCCGAGAAGCTCTTCTAGAGGCCATCCGCTCAGGCTCTGGAGCCCAACGTCTAAGGAAGGTAAGATGCTGATCATGAATTTAGATGGAGTCAGAGGTTTTTAGGAGTAATTCTTTGCTGTCTGTTACGGTTTAAAAAATACTGCGAAAAGTGCTACCCCCAAAGACAGTAACATTGAATCATACATAAATGGTTTCAAATTAGCCACAAAGCTATTTTTGCAAGATTGTGTTTTTGTGTTCTTCAGTTGTTTGGCCTATGTGGTTAAATTGTCGATGGGCCACATGGGCCAATTTGTCATTATAACAATATTATTTTTAATGTTAATTTGATGTTTTCTGAAATCTACACCCCTGGATTATTCTTTTATATTTATTTATGGATTATTAATATTTTGTTTTGTTCAAAAACGTTTACTTCACAGGTCCCTGTAACACAGACACGGAGGCAAGTAAATGGAAGGCTTGGCACCATTCAGGCAACATCGGCACTTTCTCACGAACACTAGAAACTTTCACTTGATCACTGTTTGGGCTTTGAGGAACCCAAAGCCAAATCTGGTGTTGTAGCATTTATGCAAATGCTGTTGCAGATCATGCTAACATGACCTTCATTATTTATAGTGATATGCTTCACATCTGTGCCAATACTTATTTGCGTAGTTTGTGGCAGTTTATGTCCTGCTACTTCCAATGATTACATTGAATTCTTTGCTAATGCTGCTTGGCATTTGGTGTTGCTTTTTCATACTGTCTGACTGATCTAAATCTTTATCAGTATTATATCTGAGTATATTATGCAGGTGTTTCTTTTGCATCACAGTATAAGGTGATGGGCTGCAATTTAATCCACCTGCCAATCACAATGGTCTTTGGCAATATTTTTTGGCTTGTATTTTTAAAGCAACAGTAGTAGACAATTTGTTAAGATTTTAGTTTTATTTAGAACGGTGTTTGTAAAAGTTGTTTTTCATCACAGTACTTTCAGAATCATCATGAGATCATAAGTTATTTCATTAGAGAAATTATGATAATTAGTACACTGCAGGCTATAGGCAATTCTTGACCATGTAAATTGTATTTAAGGCATAGTAGACATGTTGCATGTTTAAACGCTACTAATGCATCTTTAAAATCATTATATAAGACATTATTTTGAAACACTCTGTTGCCTTACAGATACTGTATGACTTGAGTAGAAATGAAATCAATGTCTGTTTACCAGCTGACTGTCATGGTGCTTCAGCTTGACTTCATGCCTTTGGGGAAGTCATACAGTACCACACTTAGAGTAAATTGTTTAATATATTACACAAGATGTAAATCCTTTTTTTGTTGTTGTTGTTGTTAATTAGTAGTATAGACTATATGACAGACTTGTACGGTTGTAATCTTGAATCAATGACTTGTGTATACAAAAGCTGAAAGTTGTATATTTTGTAAAAATATACTTTATAAAGTTTCAAATGTGACACTATAGCATTAGTCTAAAGGGGTTTTTAATAATGCTTTTGTAATATTAAAATTCATTTTTTTGCTTATTTGCTTTTTGATTGCAGCACAAAAGCAGTTGTAAATCAATAAAAATTTTATTTTGAAACTTCACACTACTTGCAGAGTTATTTAAAGCAGGACATTTTATATGTATACTCCAAAAGAAATTCAAGCATGGATAACTTATATTGTGTCTACAAACTATGCTCCCTGTGTCCCTGTTTAGTTTAGACATGATGGCATTGTTTGCATTTTGTAATGTTTATTATAGCACTGAGCATATTAAATTTATATTTCCTCCTAGTTTAAGATTTATATAATGTGTAGCTTACTGAAAAAGTTTCAACATTGTTAAGAATCCTCCTGAGCCCAGTCTTCCTGCTTTTCAACATGTTTATGCTATACACATTATGTGTAGTACCTAATAACATTATATGTCCTATGTTACTCAGAGGTTTTCATTACAAACAGTATTTTAAAGAACTAACAAGATTTTTAAGGTTCATCCCCTGTCAGAAAAAACTGGCTAGTCATGCAAGATTATATTCCATTTGCATCACGTCTCTTAAGTTTATCGTTCAACTTGTTCATCTTGTTCTCCAAATTTTAAGCTCTAAATTTTAAGCTTCAAAATATTACCAAGAAATTTTTCTTTAAAAGTGCAATCTCTTATCATAAATGACTGGAAAAGTAATGGAAGTACATTATCTGAAAGGTGTGGAAACTTACATAAGGTAACATAAAGTAATACTGTTTGTTGCTTTGTAATGGTATTACTTATTCTGGTGACACATTACAATAAGGTCCCATATGTTACTGTTACTTAACTACTTTAGTTAACATGAACTAACAATACTTAAACAGTATTTAATATTCTTAGTTAATGTTAATCTCAACATTTACTAATGTTTTTAAAATCACAAGTTGTATGTTTGGTGTCAGGTTTGGTTTAGATTGAACAACCCATGTGTTAGTGTTGAACAATAACACATGGGTTTAGTCAACACAGGTCACAAAATCTTGTGTACATGTCCTGTTTGGGCTTTAACTAAATACCCATGCGAACCTCTATCATCAGGTATAATTGTACCAGGGGTTCATACTGTTAACCCCTTGTACTATGAAGTACCGAAGGTAGTGACTTTATAACTGACAATGAGCAGATTATGTGTCCTTTAAATGCATGACCACATCAGTGAACTCTCTCATCTCAATGACGCAAATATGACCATCAGTCTGTTTCCTGTCATTGGCATTATAGTTTTAAGAAATTCTGTTATTACTTAGTTTATTAAGACTTAGGCCAACAAGCTATTAATACAATTTTAATTACAGAGTATCATAACCATCATCTCATGATTTGTTATCACACATAGTTCTATTTTCCAATCCACAAAACGTGTTACACAACAAGTGGTATACAAGCATTTTGTACAAGTCTTGCTTGTAGCTCAGACATAGTGCAATTAGCACCTACTAATTTGTTACTCTGCAAGTATACATTTAATTGTATGTTTGTGTTTGGTGAGCATGAAAGTTTTTTCTCATTTGTTTTTTATATTCAAGATATATGCCCTGTGTTTATGCACTACTCTGCCGTGTTTTGCCCCATAAAACATCATCCCTTTCCTGTGTTAATGTGTTATTACATATTTTGGCAGCGCTCATGTGCGCTGATGGTTGTGGGGAGGACGGTAGCGTACTGTCTTGCTCTGATGGGGTAATCCCCTCTACGGCGGGCAGCAGTAAATTCTTCCCCTCCCACAATCCCTCTCTTGGTCAGAATTCCGGCTCATTTGTGGCCTTTCTGATATGTGTTATGAAACTGCAAAATAACTGTTTGCCTCCAAACCAGGGCAGCCAATAGTAAAGGAAAACAAATCCTGGAGAAATTAGATGAAAGGTCATAATCTTGTATACGGATGTCAGAACTATGGGAATTGAATGTGTTTGAGTTTATATAACATTTCAATACAAAAACTGGATTGAATAATATTGGTTGATTGTTAATAAGCTTAAATAACATAACACAACATAACCCACTTAAATAACATAAACAGTGAAGGTTACTTACGATGGTGAATAGTTAGTTGTAATAGCCACTAAAGGCTATTAGAACTAGATTAGAACTATTATTAGAAAGGCTACAGAAAGCTTAGAAAACTTCTCGAACATGATTGATATGACTGCAAGTAAACGGCAGGAGCAAAATGTAAATGCCATTTAAATATCGCCCCGTCATACCACTCGCCACTGCATTCTGCACCTTTTAAATAATCAAAACATATTGTTTACTTTATTTACTCTATTAAAACTAATTGCATTGCACATTACCATTAACGCAAACATTTATTCAGCGCTAAACAATTTTATTATAATTGAAATTTTATTTTGGTAAAATTGTACAGTTGTCCTGTATTGAAAAAACTATGTATTCACTTTGAATCATGCAGCAAATGCAATATGTAAATGTAATTTCTATGTGTTTAGCCACATTTGCAGTAAAGCTCTGCTTATATAGCCACCTTTAACACAGCAGCAGCATGAATACAAGACCTACATGGGCCAGCTAGACAGGAACATCCAGCTTACTCCACTACTTCTTTATTTTGTAACAGAACCCACGTGTAACGAAGACTCATGTACAGGTGGATCAATCTGCAGCTCTTTATTAGACATAATCATTGTCAAAACAGGCAGCGGTCAAACAATGGCAAATCATTGTTTCATAAACGGGTACATGGGCGGTGGTTAGGGCAGGCAGCAAACAATCAAAAATGATACACAATCCAAGTAACACCAGGTGATCAGACAGGGAATAAACGCTCTGAAATGACTGGCAAAACAAGACATTGCAATGAACATGCGCAGGTCCAGGGTTTAAAAAGCTAGGCTACTTGGACACAGGTGGCAAACAAGTAATCAGCCCAAGGCACGGGGGGACATGGGAAATGTAGTCTGGATTGGGCCTCCTAGTTAGAAGCCTCCCTCTGGTGATGCAGAGGGGGCGGAGCGGTGGCCTCCTCCAAAACACCGCACATATATAATTTCTACAATCCTTTTGTCGACACCCTTGTACAAAACAAGATAATTGAAAATGTTAACATATGTAACTGATGGTCAGAGCTTCATTTCATCAATCCATGTAGAGGTGCTAGGCATCTTTGTAGAGTGAGGAACAGCATTATGGGTATTTTGTCTTTACCTATGGGAATCATATACATTTGAATATGTTTATAAAAAATTTTAGACACCAAGTCATATAAGTGATTTTGGTTTATTTTGATTTTATTGTATCATTCAGCAATACAACATTCTGGCTGTGCTAAAATCCAATGGTATACAGTAATAATGTAAATAGTATAATAGAAATAATGTAAACACCTGTGTGTATGTTTATGTGACTGTTTTCTGTTGGAAAGATAGCATGCCATGAATGAATGAATGAACTTAATTAGTTACAAAAAACTATGCAGCAAAAATAGTTTTTAATAGGGTTTTGTTCCGAACATGAGCTTCAAAAGATTGTTGAAGAACCTAGGCTATAGTTTATAAACTGTATAATAAATTCCTAATTTATTTTAAACTTTTGTTAGATAAATGCCTTGCCTTCTAGAAAGATTTTTGTTCTGATTATTACCCCTATGAAGCATCACATAGTCAGAGCTACTAGCAGTTTGATTTGATAAGCACTGCTCATGTAGGAGATGGAATTACAGAGAGAAATAGACGTCCAGATGAGCCAGATGAAATAAAACAGGCAATGTACATTTTTCTCTCACTCCCCATGTCCTCATGCACATTGAACTAACATGAAGTGACCTATTTGTCAGATATGGTAACCCATACCAGAAATGTGACCTCTGCTTTTAACCCATCACTGGTGAGGAATGAACACACTGCAAGCCGTGAACACACACACGCGTGCGCACACACACACACACCCGGAGCAGTGGGCAGCACATTACTGCAACCGGGGAGCAATTGGGGGTTAGGTGCCTTGCTCAAGGGCACTTCAGTTGCAATCCCCCAGTGCTGGAATCGAACCAGCAACCTTCTGATTACAAGCTAAACTAACTAACCAGTAGGCCACAACTGCCAGTTAACTGACCTTAAGTCAGTTTAAAAAAAACGAAATTGTTCAATGTTGGTTTATATTAGCTAATGTATTAATGTTAATGAATGGAGCTGTATTGTAAAGTGTTACTAATTAAAGAAATAAAAACGTAAACTTGCTCTGTTTTGTGCACGGTTTAAATACTGTATGTGACGTTCAAAAATTATAGTCTACTTGACTATAAAACAAAAATGCACACGTACTTATTTTTAATCGCCATGATAACTGTATTGTTGAAATGGCAGATTCTGTGTGAAATGTGTGCTTGTGTACTCAGAATTGTCTTTAATGCTTAAACCTTGTGTGCTCAGAGCCGTGTCACGCGCTCGGCTTATTCAATGCGCACATTGGGTCGCGCGGGGGTCTGGCTAGAGCGCGAGACGCTAGTGGCTAATGACGGGGTAGTGTTGCCCTTCAGTGGGCGGAGTCTCGCCTGAGTGGGTGTGATCTTTAAATACTGACAGCGTACAGCGCGCACACACTGCTGTAAGACGCGGATCTGCACCGCTATAGAAAGGTAAGCGATGCGTTTAAGTTTTAACGCACACATTCTTTTAAAACATGGGTTCTTGAAATTCAAAACATGGAAATTTAATCGGCGTGTGGGCATTGGGAGGAAAACAGGTGTATGTGGCTCGAAAGAACTTGTGAGTAAATGTAAGTGGGAGAGAGAGGTGAGAGGTGTGGCTTTCCGATTATTCAAGAATACTGGTGAGTAGAGCAGAACAGTGGAAACATTATTAGTGTTGTGGCAGCAGAAATAAAACTAAAGAGCAATAACAAGCTAAACAATATAATAGCTTATATACAATGTACAGAAAAACACAAGATAACGCAATACTAAGGATACAGAAAATAGGAGAATAAGTAAGTATGTGCAATATAGAGCACGCAAGCGATTGCATAAATTGTGGTTTTCTGATTAAATGCAATAGTTACTGATCGTTATTGTTTCAAAATCTCATAGTAAATGAGATTTTGGTGAGTTTTCGGAATCGCCATACCGTTTACAATTGTATGTTCATATGTGAAAAGTTACAGTTTATTGTATTACAGCTTATTGTGATCAAATCAAATTAAAATTAAATCTATTCATTTGTTTTTATCCGGTTACTAAGAAACCCCAAAGGGAACTGTTTAAGGTTTATTTGTCTACACTGCGCACTCCGCTGGTGAGTTGAGACCGAAGACCGTTCGGAGAATGATTTCGGGGTGGGGCTATTGAAAAGAAGGAGTTGTTTGGTGTGTGTTGGAGAGAGTCAGCTGTGAGATAGATGGATCGTGGACGCTTGCATGGGCGTATTGGATATCCGTGAACAGGGGCGGTAATTGTTAAGCAGTCTAGTAAAACTCTGCATTTTGTGCTCTCCGTGACCGGAGACGCAGGGCTTTACGCGCACGAGACACCGGTGAGTCCCGGATCACGAACACGTTTAAATGTGATCACGGTCGTTTAAAAAACAGGGTAAAGTTAAATGGTTTGAGACTGATTCAGGGAGGTATCAAGCTGATTCCTGTTATAGATATAATTAATGTCCCTGTATATTACTGACTTGTGACTGTGATTGGGGTTCTCTATATGTTGCTGAAGTTCTGTCACATTACTGCAAACACTAGTATGATAAATTAAAGTGATTTTGTAGTTTAAATACACTACTAGTTACGCATGGCATTTACCTTGCCTGTGCATTTCAATATTGAAAAATGTTAAATTCTGTTACCTAGGCATCAGAAGTCTTTTAAAATTATTTTGCTGGCTACTTTTTATTAAAAGAAAAACACTAAACACAACTACTTATTTAGTGAAATGGGCAAACTGTAATGAGGAGAGGGTATTTATTTAACTGTGTGAGTTATTATGCAGTTTAATGTGTTGCATCATTTAATCAATGTTTTGTAAACGTGTTGATTCATTCTTAAATGGTTTTGTTGTCAAGCCTTTATTTTGCTCTGTAGCCTAAACAGACTGTCCTACACTGTACAGTATGTCCTGTAGCCTATATGTGCCAAAGGGGTCACATATTAAACGTTTAAACTTGTGTTCTGAACTGAAGCTGTATGTCAGGTGTACCAGACATCTTGGAGTGATTTTACTGTTCTAGGATCAGCGTTTACTTTTTAAAAAGTTTAATGAATGCCGTCACAGTGGTCAAAATTCTACACCAGCGCACAAAATACATGCTGCAGAGCGGATTGATCATGAAGTTCATTCACTTTCAATGGCTGGTGGCCCCCGATGACACATTCCATTCTATCTTGCGTCAGTTTGCCATTATTCAAAGTTTCCTATACAGTTTTAATACCCCCGGACTAAGGTGAGGACGTGACACTATAGACCTGAGCATGGACATCACTGTTTAGCCTGTGGAAATCCCTTTTGTTTATTTATTCACCCCTTATGTGCATTGTGTTTGTGACTCATAATAAATGATTATGTTGTGTTGAGTACTGGTCAGAGCGATCTGTCCCTGAGCTTAAAGACCCCACGTTTCACCCATTCAGGACTCCCTCACTGAACTGAACCATCCTTGGTGTGGTTACATTATTTATCCTGGTTTACGCAGCAGTGTCCAAATTAATACATTACTGACCAAAAGTCATCACACAAAAATTTGTTTAAATGGCTTATGATTAAATGCTTAAAATTAATTTTCTTAAAAATAAATCATCACTACATACGTAATGAATTAGTTCAAGCAGACGGTGAAGAAAAGTAAAAATCAGCAAGCAAGTGTTCAGCTTTCATAGGAACCTTTGAAAAGCATCTCATGATGCAACAGGCTGAAAGAATGCCAAGAGTGTGCAGAGCTGTAATCTGTGACTACACTGAAAAGTTCCCATACTGAGTTGCATGTATTTTCAGTATTTAGTTTATATGTTTTATGTTTATATTAAATTGTGGAATATTAGGAGGAATTGTATTTTTCCCAACAGTACACAATTTTTTTGTAAATGTAGCTGAAAGCTTATTATGTTTATCATCAATTTTGTAATAATTGCACAGTTTTAGTGGTTGGTCTGGCCCAGAGTGTTGTATTGATTAATATTCTGCAGCATAGAGGTTGTAGCAATTCTAAATAAATCAGAAGAGTTTCGTACTGTAGGTAACTATGTGATAACACGTTTTTAGAAGTTTGCTTTTTCTTACATTTATGTCTTTAGATGCCCTTTACCTAATTACCCCTACAGTATCATTATCTAATGATATACTGTGCTCTCTCAAAACCTTGTGCAGGAGTAAGACACTTTCCCTCTTAGGAACATCATTTTTGGTCTAGTCAGCACATTATTTACAGCATCAGAAACTTCTTAATTATACAAATTGAACTGTAAATTCAAATAGAACTCATTGTGACTTATTGTCTGGACATGCTCATTGCCAGGACGTGCTCATTGCCACAGTTAAAGGAGCAAATTCTGCCCACCCACACAGCAAAAGTGTAAGACCTTCAGTTCCATTCATCATGCATAAGAGTACTCATTGCCCAATGAATCTCTCGTCCAATTAGTGATTGTCCATGTTTCCAAAAGCTTTTCTCCCATTCAGCTATTCTGACAACATCATGCCTTCTAAACGCATCCTCTGCACAGTGACGTCACAATAATGGAGCTGCCCATGAAAACAGATCAGCATAAGCAACAGAGCTGTGATCGTTGTCATGAACAACATGCTCAGGATATATATTACCTTCTTAGGATTTTGTGATTCGATACTGGATAGGATAAGGTTTGGTCATCTGCCTTTCCTCATACGAAATTTCCACCATTATTTTTATTGTAACTGCTGCTTAAAACTGCTGTTCTCTCAAAATAAAATAAAACCACACATCATTGCTTTATTGACTTTATTGAGCCTGTTTGTTTTGGTAGATAACACTGGCAAAAGGCCCAATCATCACTGTCTTAGCATTTGTGTGTCTTTCAAAGCCTACATGTATATGCAAGTATCCTGACACAGAGCTGGGTCTTGCAAAATAAAACATTTGCACACAAAAATGGACTCAGTAGTCAACTGATATCTACGCCTGTATTTTCCTTTAGCTTCTTCTTCGGGAGATTCTGATAAACCAGTTAAATGTGTCCCGGAATTCTTCCCCACCTCAGTAGCTTTGAATACCAGTAGCACAGATTTGGGAAAGTAACCAAAGTAATTGCCCCTTCAGAACTGATCTTTGCAAAGTATCATAGAACAGCACCTAGCACACATGGTGTTAGTTATTAAATGAGACTAACTAACTAAAAGATTTTTAAATGGTTAGTGAATAGTGATGATGGATTGTTTCTGGCAGCAAGTACATATTGCTTTGCTTTGCATCTCGATCATGATCTGAAGATGAATTGGTCCTGCTGCTTCTGCAGAACACTGCATGTTTTCTTCTAGGAATGTTCTGTACAAGGTAAATGCTCTGTCTTTATGAGTTTTCCAGTCTCTGACACAAAGAAGCATTACAGAAACGGCAAAACATGCTTCACTGTAGGGATGTTCTCAGTTTGACATACAGAGTTAGGTTTTACTAGGTTTACCCAAACACTGCCTTTGTTCAGTGGTATTACCAAACTATCAAATCTTTTCCAGAATGATTTTTATCAGAGTCTTGCATACTGTTACAACCTATCAAGATTATATTTGTTAACAAATATTGTGCCTCTTTATCTTCTTTTATGTTATTTTTTCTCATTTCCCTCTAACTGAGGAACTGTAGCTCCTCTTAGAAATGTATTGGTGGCTTCTCTGGCTGTACTTGCTTGAACACTCAGCTTTAGACAATGTTCAATTGATAATTTAAATTTGATAATGAACTTCACTGTGTTTAATGGTATATACACAGTGCCTTGCAATATATTCATACCCCTTGAACTTTTCCACATTTTGTCACATTACAACCACAAACTTAAATGTTTTTTATTGAGATTTTATGTAATAGATTAACACAAAGTAGCACATAATTGTGAACTGGAATGAACATGATACATGGTTTTCAAAATAAGTGTGGTGTGCATTTGTATTCAGCCTCCCTGCGTCAATACTTTGTAGAGTCACCTTTCGCTGCAATTACAGCTGCAAGTCTTTTGGGGAATGTCTCTAACAGCATTTGCACATCTAGAGACTGATATTTTTGCCCATTCTTCTTTGCAAAATAGCTCAAGCTCAGCCAGATTGGATGGGGAGTGTCTGTAAACAGCAATTTTCAAGTCTTGCCACAGATGCTCAGTGGTATTTAGGTCTGGACTTTGACTGGGCCATTCTAACACATGAATATTCTTTGATCCAAACCATTCCATTGTAGCTTTGGCTGTATGTTTAGGGTCATTGTCTTGCTGGAAGGTGAATCTCCTTCCCAGTCTCAAGTCTTTTGCAGCCTCCAACAGGTTTTCTTCCCGGATTGCTCTGTATTTAGCTCCATCCATCTTCCCATCAACTCTGACTAGCTTCCCTGTCCCTGCTGAAGAAAAGCATCCTCACAGCATGATAGTGGTTCAGCATGATTAGCAGTGTTACTTTTCCGACACACATAACGCTTTGCATTTAGGCCAAAATGTTCAACTTCGGTCTCATCTGACCAGAGCACCTTCTTCCACATCTTCCCCTAGATGGCTTGTGGCAAACTGCAAACGGGACTTCTTATGTATTTCTTTCAACAATGGCTTTTTTTT